>JASANE010000493.1:0-211276 GCA_030248225.1 Trileptium ribeirensis
ATGATGTCAATGAACGTTCGCGAATGGTACTCAAATGCCGTTTGGCTAAAAATGATCAAGGGAAAGATGCGAACCCCAAAGTCCTTGGAATGAAGTGGGATACCTCCAACGACACGATCGCATGTGTTGGAGCCACGAATATCAACAGCGACGTGACAACGAAGCGAATGATGTTACAAGCCGTTGCAAATTGCTTCGACCCGTGTGGACTGATGTCACCGGTCGTAATAAAGGCAAAAATGTTAGTTCAATAAGCGTGGCGCGAACAACTACAATGGGTTACGAAGCTGCCGAAACAGCTCCATGATGATTTCACCTCTGTCCTCCAAGATCTAAGCTCAATTTCGGATGTCAACATCTCGCGACCAGTCACCAGTGGAGTCGAAGCTGGAAACACGTATGAAATACATTGCTTCAGCGATGCTTCAACAAAAGCGTATGCTTCCGCTTGTTATTTGAAGTCCACGAATCTCCGCGGAGAATCTGCGATCCACTTGATATTTGCCAGAGCGAGACTCACCCCAATGAAGTCTATTTCCATGCCCCGACTTGAATTGATAGCGGCAGTAATCGGTCGTCGAGTGGTCGCATTTGTATCCAAAGAGCTCCGGCTGCCAATTTTACGCATGTTTTTGTGGACGGACTCTAAATGTGTGCTGACATGGATCAATTCAACAAAGGTGTTGCCAGTATTTGTTCAAAATCGTATTAAGGAACTCAAAGCCGACGGTGTAATCAACTATCGATATGTGCCCACGAGTTGTAATCCAGCGGATTTGCCTTCCCGCGGTGTTGATCTGCAAACTCTTCGTGACAGCGAACTCTGGTGGCAGGGACCAAAGTTTCTTCAAGTGACTGAGTCAATGTGGCCCGAAAACAATGTCAAATCCAACGAAAGTGACTTGATTCACTCAATCAGTCACGCTCTGATCACACAACATTGATAAATGTAAAAACGGATGTGCAAGGCATCGGCCTGGTGGTTGACGTTACGAAGTATTCTCGCCTTATGAGGCTATTCCGCGTCACAGCTTGGATCATGAAGTTTATTCGCAACTGCCGATACCATTCTGAGCGTCTATCGCGTTCCAAATGCGCATCGCGACCGCTTCTCACTGCATCAGACATAGCCAGTGCTGAAGTTATGTGGATTCAGTACATCCAATCTACGGAATTAGATGGTTGTCTTGCTGACGACAAGAAAAACACACTTGTTCGTCATTTAGGTCTGTTTAAAGATGAGGCGGGCGTCATTCGATGCCGTGGACGATTGCGGTGGGCAAGTTTAGTTGAAGAAGCTAAACAGCCAAAGCTTCTCCCGAAGAATAATCACTTCACAACACTAATTATAGAGCACTGTCATCGTCAGTTGTATCATTCCGGCGTTAAACAAACGCTTGCACAGTTGCGACTTGAGTACTGGATTCCTCATGGTTTGTCTCAGGTCCGGAGAGTCCTTCGGAATTGTCGAATCTGTCGTCGCGTGGAGTCCGGTCCATTCAAAGTTCCAGAGCGACCTCCATTGCCGTGGTACCGAGTTTCTCGCTCATATCCATTCCAGCATGTCGGCGTCGACTATCTCGGACCTTTGATCATTAACACGAATGAAAAGGTGTGGATCAGACTTTTCACTTGTGCTGTCACGCGCGCCGTTCCTCTCGAACTAGTGACTGACTGTACTTCCAGTGAATTTCTGTTGTGTCTACGTCGATTTGTAGCACTCTACGGCGCGCCTTCGATTATCGTTTTAGATAACGCTAAACATTTCAAACTGGCGAGTCAAACGCTACAACGTCTTTTGCAGAATCTTGATGTTCAAGAATATTCTGCGTCAGCTGGTATCAGCTGGAAGTTCATCACAGAACGAGCACCCTGGATGGGTGGTTTTTACTAACGTTTAGTGGGTTCAGTCAAACGTGCTCTTCGGAAAACAATCGCACGGCGTCGACTCAATCTAATACAACTCCAAACGATTATTGCAGAAGTTTCTGCCATTATCAATTCAAGGCCGCTCGTTCCGCATGACAGCGACGCATGTGACTCGGTGCTGACGCCAGCTCATTTTCTTGCGAAACAAGGGCGCATCGGGTTTCCAAATTTTAATCCCAAAGCGGGTGAAACTGAAGGTAATGTTTGGCGGAGAAATCCGAATAAACAATTACTCGATTTATGGGCTTCGAGTCAAAGGCTTCTCGAAAGCTTTTGGACATCGTGGAAAAATGACTATTTAGCATCGCTTCGAGAAACACACCGGGCGAAGGACACCGAACGCAATTGTAGTCAAATTGTGGCTGAACCAGGTGTTGTAGTCATTGTCAAAGATTCAACGCCACGAGGACAAGGGCGATTAGGCAAGATCGAATCCATTCATCAAGGATCCGACGGGAAGAGTCGATCCGCTTCTATCAAACTACCTTCGGGTAAAGTATTGTCAAGATCATTAAAAATGTTATATCCATTGGAGGAAGCACCTCCGTCGACAACAGTAGACAGAACCCCATGCAGAAGTTCGCCACATATGCAATCACGTTCAATAAGGGAATATATAACCCACCCTCCAACAACTGAAAACGACGAACTAACTGATGATGATTGTTCGGTTGAATTGTAATTATATTTTTATTGGTTTTAGCATGAGTCAAATCATCGTTGTGGGAGACAGTACACTCGGACTACATGGTCGCTTTCAACCAATCCAGTTTTATGGGGAACAATCAGCAACCAGTATTGAAATTATGGTACAAACTATGCTCTTTGTGCAACAAGATCAAGTTGCTTACACAAAGGATTGCCTGTCAAACGATACCTTGCAAGCGAATCCTCAGAGTTTGGACGTTTGGGCGACAACTCGCTTAAACAAATCGCGCATTCCAAGCACGATATTTCAGCGTGACGATGCTTATCTTGCCGCCTGTGCCTTCTTGTTACGTCATGGGCAAAATCCGTTCTTCGAAGCATTTCAGAACCTGCGGGCTGAATACGGTAACAACATCCGTAATGCCGAAACCCTTGGGCGCCTCCAATTTTGGTGTGTCGGTAACGACTTGGTATGGTCAACTGGTTACAGCCGTCGTCGACTTCAGCGAATGGGTGAACTTCCTAACTTTCCTGGGGTGAACGGTTTTGGAGTCGTGCTTGAGGTTCTTTTCGAAGATTTTTGTGTTGGCGGCGTCGAGTCTATCTCAACTCCGTTCACGGCCCAGCAAATATTAGCAGAGACACGAATGTTCACCACGTCAACATACATTTACACGGTTCTCATTCTATCGGACAGTACGTCCAAATATGTGCAAACCGTTGCCGGCGGGATAGTTATTCCTATTTCTGGAGGGAAATATCATGATTTAGCTTACGAAATGCTAAATCGTGGCCTTGTATTCCAAATGTTTCGCTACGTCATAATTTGCTGCGGTTTCAACAATGCCAGACAGTCGCCATAACAGTGGGAAAAATCATGGCGCCCTTTGGCTTATCAATTGAGTCAACTTCGACCTTTCCGCGCGTAATCATCAACGGTGCGATCAACGGACCGAAGGCAAGCAATGCGGTTGCACACAGCACCTGGATCAAAACAGTGCTAAAACAAGAGTTTCCGGGTGGTCAAATTCAATTCTGTGACTGGTCTATAGCCGGCACAAACAATATTCTGCTTCAAGCTCCCGGTGTAATTGAGCCCAAATTCTTCGACACAGATATGGTTCATGTCAACAAAGCTGGATACGGCGAGTTTCTCAAGCGGTGGCGTATCTTGAAGCCTCAGTTGAAATTCGTTGATTTGAAATTTTCTATCGAACACTACTCAGCTTTGAACTTTTAATAACCCCTCGGGAGTGTTGTGATAATCACAAGTTAATTTGCATATTGCTTTATGAACTCCATTAATTCACATTGAGTGAACCTTTTTTGCATTATTTATGTCGAAACGAGGTTTGCAAGTACGTCAGTAGATGTGGGACGGCAGTATTGGTCAGTGTTAGTTCATACACATGTTCGTTGTTTTAAGTGTATATTGTCTCGTTAGACCTTTTGCCAGAGTGATCTGGTAAAGGGAGCTTCAAATTTTTGACTACTACAAAAAATATATGTATTCGTTCACTGTTTAATGGTAAACCGATATCAATTTGTTATAAACATAAATTTACGTCATTTCGAGCTGCCATCACCATTGTGCTTCTGTAATCTGACGAATTTGGAAAATTTGTCAACTGTTATGTGCAATGCCGTGCAAATACAGTGCCTTGTTACATATCTGTTCCCTAGACATATATTTCTGTAAAAATATATACATAATTCAGGAATTATAAAGTGGCAAATTTCTGGGGTGGGGGTGGGGCGACGCCAGACATATTACCAAATATACATACATGACTGACTAACTTCGCCACATATATAGGGGACGACCTAGATTTCCGCCGTCCAGACATATTTTAGTGTTAGCACCCACGATGCATCTTAAGATGTATACTCATTGTACCTACTGCAATTGTTTAAAAATGACAATACAGGAAGTAACCCGCCCCTGCTTAACATGAATTTTTTCTGCGTTCGGTTGAATTCTGACCCTATTTATTCCAAACGAGGTCTACTTCTTTTTCAATAAAATCTGGCAGCAACATATGATGTCATATACCACAATTGGCGCATTTTTACCCAACAATGAAAGGTATAGTAACTGGCAGTATTACGCCATATTCCCTCCACTAATCGGCCAATTAATTGACCGATACCCATAAAAGCTTTTCTACAAGTCGGTAGTACTTAATCAGTGATTTCATTAACCAATGCATCAATACCGTTACAGTTAAGCGCCGTGTAATTATTGACTTTATACAGTGAGCAACGTAATACCATGAATCGGGTACTATTTCTTCTTAAGCATGGTTTGCATTTGACGAAAAATGAAATCGAAATCTTACTAAGGAAGAAGATGAAGAAACAGTTAGTAGACATCAAGGGCATATCCAATGGGGGTTGCGGGCGTCACGACCCCCTTTTGGTTTAACTCCAAACAAAATTTTTTTTGAATGATTCCGGTTGAAAATCAAGTCGGAAATTGTCCTAAAACTAGCCTCTCGCGCACTAGAAAACAATTACTTTCAACCGTATTTTTGACCAAACTTTTATTCCGGGCTACGAAATGCAATTTCATTGTAACATTCTCCGCTCGTGCACGGTTAACTCGTAAAAATGTGCACAACTGAATGACGTGCCCTCCTGGACCGCGCTTTCCCATTTCTGAGTGCGACCCCCCGAACCGCTCTTTTTAGGTACTCACTGTGGGCCGCGACCCTCCCCTTTTCGAAATTCCTGACCACGCCCTTGGTAGACATATAGCCATACGTAATAAAGTGGTTATGGTAGAGGTGCTAAACCCCCTCAGAGCGAAAGACAGCTTTGGCGGAGACGCCGATCATACCTCATATCAGGTGCTTTTGCTCTCCACCTTTCCCGATGCCCCGATCAACTGACCCAACTGGGAGGCCGAAGGCAGACCCCTCCGAGACTGCTGGCTTCCACTTTGACCTCGGACTTCGAGTACGTATGCATACAGCGTCGTGTGTAAATTCAAGAAACGTGGAAAACTAAAGTCTTCGTTAACGCTTTAGTTGTTATAAGTTAGAGAATGCCGTTGAACACTGCGCACTGTTGTGTTATCGCAATGCATCGTGCATTGTTTGTCGCAATGAATGCACGATGTGATGCTGTTTGCTCGCTTTATAAGGAACCTTAACGGTATGGGTAATAAAAAGTTACGACGTAGTTTTGTGGTACTGTACGTGGCTTGCAATTATCTGGTTCCTTTTATTCACGGTGACAAGATATTGTTCAGCATTACACTCAATACAAACTAGTTCCATAGGGAAAGCATTAATCAAAATCAGTACACATTAGTCATTACCGAAAAAGTCCGCGGAAGAATGTAGTAAATTCGTTTTAATAATTTGTAAGCATATTTAAAAATATTGATATTATGGAATTTGAAGCGGCTTTACGACTGCATAATATTTGAAAAATGCTCAGATGACATTAATGTTCAGATATTCTACTCATGTTGGTTCTCTATACATAGTTAGATTATATTTAGTCACAAGCCATGCAAATTGTGCGAACTATCGGTCAAGCGTTTGATGTATGTCACCGAATGGCATTGGAATCGGAGAAAGGCGACGGTACAAACCACGAGTTAGGTAAATTTGTTTGATTTCAACAGACTTATATTGTTTCTAGCTTAATCATTACAAAAAGTTGCAATAGAGTTGGAAGCGAGGCAGGAAAAATCTGGTCCACCCCGCTAGGCGTTTATGACAATTGTTCCGTCGCGCCGCGCGCCTTGCGCTATACTAAACGGCTAAAGAAGCACTTCAAACGGTTGTAGAATAATCCAGATAACTTGACACATCAAGTTATCTCGACATCAACTCAACGTTTTATCAAAATTAATAGCTGGGTTATACTAAACTGATTATAACTTCAAATGTTTTATGGAGTAAAGCAAGCAGCATTATATACAAGACATCTATCTATCCTAATACCTTTCAAGCCAGTTTCACATCCTTCCACGTGTTTTGGGATTAGTTAAAGTACTATGATACAAAATCTTCGGTGTCATTTTTAAATGAGCATCGGCAAGACTTATTTGGGATTAAAGCTTGAGACATGAGCGGTCGGCATAGTAAATTATTCCAATCAAACTCGTGGTTGCGGTAGAACTCTAATCTACATGTCTTTTGAAAGACTGTTGTTTATAAATTGTCTTTACCTCTAGGCCTTGTATAGAATAGGAAATGTACACTTATATACTAAAGCTAACCCTAAGACGAAGCGTAGCATCATAATGATCTCTAGTTTATCTACTCGGCATCTATTATTAGAAATAACCCAAACACCTTGTGTAATCTTCCATTTACTTAAAATTGTTTGCTCGCCAAGCTCTATAAATGACTTCCTGGGCTCCAATAGTATCTAGGATTAGTGGTGCTCTTCTTTACGGCACTGTCGCCATTAACCTCAGTAATTACTCGGGTCTCTAAGTCTAACCGCCTGCTTACAACTTGAACTGTAATATCACGGAAAACTAAACCGTGTCCCAGATATTACACACAAATCAGCCGTTCGTTCCATTATTTAACTATGTACAGTTCAAAGTCATACCTTACAATATGTTCGATAAACGTTGATCTATTCGTCAAATGCTATACACCGGTGGTCACTCTGAGCTGCCAAGTATCGATTTTAAAAATTTAAATTACGTATTGTTAAAGCTAAACTTGAGTGCAAATTCTAGGTGCATAAATGTTTTTGAAAAAAAACAGAATATTCATCTATACCACAACTGTCTCTCGTCCTATCATTGTGAAGCTTAACAATTGAAATTTTGTTAAAACTTTTACACCAGAACAAGTGGTAAAAAATATTTTAGGCCCAACTGTAGCTCAAAAATTTGCAAGTATTCAGTAATCATAAAATGCTAAAGTTGCACTATTTCCTAAAATGGAGATTTTTAAAGAGTAGAGTCAGCACCATCGCTGACCATTCTTGGCTTTCTTTACAAGTCGGTACCCAATAAAAATATTTTGGTTTGAAAATCGTTTATATTTAATTGTGTTTAGATATAACGTGAAATCGAGATGAGCTTATGCTAGTATAAAAGTAACATAAGCTTTGCTTTAGAAGATCGAAGGCATCGGCATTTCATGGCAATGAGCATGTTAACCATCAGACTGAACCTCTGCTCTTTATCATGATCCTCTTTAAGCCGTAGGCCGAAACTAGTTTTTGCAAAGTTCTAGCTTTACGACATCATCTTTACTTATATTTTTGCCAACGGTGGCGTCATCTGTGTATTAACAAGCGTTATATAAATTTTGGAATGGAGTGCCTTATATGTCATCCATGTTCGGAATTTACTGTGTCGATCTGTTATTTTACAACTCAGCATAAACTTGCAGAAAAATCGTCATGGATGTCTGAATCCAATATAACAGGTGTTACTTCTGAAACTACCACAACGCGCTCGAACCAGACAAGCAACGGCGCTAATACAGAACCTAAACGAGCAAAAACAATCGAAAGTATACCTCATATTAATCCTCCACCCTCTGTTCCACTAAGCCGCTCCGTCATAAGTACATTGAATCAAACGACTTATCGAGCATCCAGAAATGCCGTACAACAGCGTATGCGCGCCAGTTTTCCTGAGGTTAGTTTTCACATAAATTTTTTAGATATAATGTCAAAAGATAATTTCACTGGAATAAATAAGCGAAATAGTTCAAATCCAGCCGATATCATATATAACTTAAACATAAGATTTTTATTGACACATATTTAGATTCGTAATGCTAAGATCACAGAGGCATTAAATTTATATATTTGTAGTTGTCTTTGAGATACATTTGTTAAGTCCCACTAACTCTCTGGTTCGCTGAACAAACTAACCGGTAGCGGGGCTGACTAACACTTGTATAAAAGTATGGTTTAAGGCCTATAACTTGTTTCCAGTACACGTGTTTACTGAAGAATTTATAATAACGCTATTTTCTCTGGGAATAACAGTGTTAAAGTCACATATTCCGGGTCGATAATGTGCACAATATGTTCATCAAATCCTTCAACAACTTGGGTAATAATTTGTCTTTTGTTAATTTTCTTATAATTGTTGGTATCAAATTTCTAATTGACGTCGATTCTAACCTGTGTACATACACTCCAACCTGATCCGAAATTTCCCAATAAAGTCTGCCGAAGAAAATCGAATCTAACCGTTAATTTTACCTCTGTGTTCAAATAACACCGGGTCGAGAACCGTGGTTTTGAATGCTGCAAGAGGAATACGTTAGACAAGCGTGACTTGGTTAACAGCGGCGTTAATGTAAAGAAGTGCAAAATTAAAACCAAAGTAATACGGAAGCCGTTAGTGCCATTCGTGGAATTTGGCGCACAAACTTTTGTAACTGAGTGAATCTCTACGCTTGTTTCTGTTCCTGAATCTTTTTAGATCGAAAAAATAACGAACAATAGCAGATTCGGAGTATCTAAGCTATTCAATTTAGTATAGTCAGGCGGTATTCGGACATTTCTGTATTAATCCAGCACGCATCGAAAAATCAATTGAAATCTCAGCAAATCAATATAATTGTGAAATCGATAATATATAGCTTTGGGACCGATAACGTAATACTTTGTAAAATCACACCGTCGTGTGTGACGACTAAGTCTCGTACATAAACCCCTTTAAAGCCATGGTGTAATGAAATTTCACTAATATTTTTCCCGCTGTGGACAGAGGCGTGGCAAGAGAAGACGCTGGAAGGGGTGGCCTTCCTCTTTTTTTACTGACGAACGTGAAAAATTAATTGGTGAATATAGAATTATGTTATCATCAATTCCTGGCATGATTACCTGGTTTCAAGATGCTGAAATGTACGTTGCAGGATATAACCACCAAATTATCGCGGTTAAAAAGATATTGATGGACGAATACGTCGTTGCAGCCATTTTACGGATCATATGCGTTTGATTTGCGGGAATATGATGTGATCACAGAATTGTAACCAGCATGAATGTAGTGCATAAAACAAACAAGGACAATCAACAATAACCGTCAAACGACGAAGTTGAGTGTGAAATAGACGGAGAACATGTAGGAATTTATCGCCATCGAGATATTTTTATAGGCTTTTCTTTTTGATAAAATAGTTTTTTCGATCATTTTCATTGAAAAAACCAGTCTTAATATAATTATATACTGATACAGATGACTGGGGGTGTAGACAGCATGGGAGCTTAGCAAAAAATAGCGGGTCCCCTGTTCTAATCTTCCCGATCCGCCGAACTAGTGCCGAACAAAAATAGAATTTTTACTTCGTAGCATTCAAAAATTAATGTCATTAATAGATGATCCACGCTAAAACCGTAGAGGGTTAAAATTGATCCTGAAAAATTATAATTACTTGCTTGCACTCTGAAAATAAGTGGGTATATATAATGTTTCAGCGCCCACAAATTCTCAAAGTAATGGGTTAACAGCACGCCGAAAACTCATGGCAAATTTTTACCCGCTTCGATTTTAAAGTGTGCGCTCTGTAATTCTAGGGAGATTTGTTCCAAAAGCGCCGTAGTCAAATCACTTCCGTCTCGATGTCAGTCAATCCTGATGCACTTACTGCTATAATGATCGAAGCACTACCAAGCTTAGAAAACGAAACCATGACAATGTCAGCTCCAGCAACATCACGGACAAACTGCAAGACCTTGCAGGAATTCAACATTGACAAACAGACATCCCAGCCATTTTCAGCGAAAAAACTGCGTTTTGATGAAGGAGGTACATTTTATCAGTTATCGATTCACAAACATCAATAAAGCAGACGCCATGAGCATTGAATTCAATTCTGTCGGTTTAATACCGTGTTTTCCAGGACGGGCAACGAGATTAAGATTTGCTGATTCGAACGAGATAGCTTCTGCTGAGAATATTACTGAATTTCCATATTGTTTTCATATATGCGGTACCAAAATTTCTATGACTGTACCATAAACAGGATTTTATAGTTATGGTGAGAAAAACATATTTCGGGTTGCATTAAAAATATCAGACTAAAAATTAGTTTCTGTAAATCCAGATTGCTTTCCAAAAATTATATGTTTGTTCTAAGATATTGTTAAAGATGTGACTAAAATGAACGTACATGTACCTATTGCAAATGTCAGTCGATACGGGTTTCATATTTTGCAATTCAATATAAAATTATACGCTCCGGGTGTTAAGAAATCGGATATAACCTGATGCTACCTACAGGATTTTAAATTGTAGCTAGAATTACTTTATAGAAACTAGATTAGTCTAAACGATTTGTACCAATTTGAATACCATTATAGCATGGAATTAGAAGCGCAAAATAATTTTAAGCGATGCTTCGGCGTTTAAGATAACCCTATAATACATTTGCTTTAAGGCTGATAAACTGCCTCTTTAAACTTCTCAATCATTTCAAATGAAGGAGCTTAATTTGCATGTTTTGTGCAGACAATTGACTTTAAGCTTTCACTGGCGCTTTGTATAACTTATATATATGAATATTTTGAATTACAGTCTTGGAGAACTGATAGAGACCAAATTGAATGCAGTCAAGCATAAAGACGTAAAGTCGGCACTTTGAAACACGTGACAAATTTGCCATGTATATTTCTAAGTTTCGTATAAAATATTTATGCATAATATACCAAAAATGGGCGTTAGCTATCGTTACGTTAGTAAAACGCTACAAATTCTGAGCTAAACGACGATATTTAAACGGATCCAACATAGAAATGCAACAGTTAAACGGAAGGAAATCACTTTTATATTTCAATATCTGGAGATCTTAAGTCATAATAAAATTACACAAAATCATATGCACTCTATTAAATGAGCCATATGAATTGGCAACACTTCTAAAATCTTGTAAGAACATACAGCTTGATTTTGTCGACCTTAAGTGTTTATAAATTTCGTGCTGGCTACTTTCCTATTATGCCTGAACACTTCTTTCGACAGGCGCAAGTCTTATTCTAATGGAAAAGATTTTAATATATATACATAAAGACTAAGCGCCTCGGTCGGTGAATTTCCAACTACCGGGAAAATCCAACTTTCGTTACTGCCACTTGAAAAACAAGCATAAGAACAAACAAAACAGAATACATTTGGAGGCCTTAGCTACGTAATATACATATATTAACTGCCACATGATATAAAAAGAACAACATGGTGGAAATTTATTTGGATCATCGGTGTCGACTTAAAAACAGTTACAAGTAGTAAATGGCTCAACTAGAGGACTATATCTCAAGAGCGTCGGAAGGGGGTGGGGGCACGTGCCTTCCCGTGCCACCCACATCCCCCTCCCAACAGCTCCGACAGCAATAAAATGAAATTCAAAATTTTAAACATAAAAATATTTTTAGCACAAATTCCTTTAACAATGGGTATGCAAACGCTTCAAAAATTTCAAATGGTAGAACGCTAGATCTAACAATGCAAAATTAAGGAGGGACGCAAAATCATTAAGTAGGGGGTCGCAAAATTTTTAGCTTGGAACCGGGTGCCGCATATTTTCGCTACGCTACTGTTATATCTCCGCAGCCAAATAGTATTACGGGTAATCTATTTCTATGAAGCAGTAGATTTGATACAAGAATTAAGTATTAAGCTCCTTAATTTTGTGCACCAAAATCACACCCATAGTTGGGAATAACGCACATATATTTACAGAAATGAATATATTCTGGTTGAATACAAAGCAGCTAAAGAATCCGAATATGTTGTCAAGAGTAGGCCTAAGAAAATTCATAGCAAATAACATATTCATTACTTTAGACTGCTCTAAAATTTATTCGAATTATAATACGAATGAGAACACTGTTAAACACATTGGCAGCGTTGCATGATCTGAGTAATTAATGCTGATGGTCGTGCAAGAATAACCCACACTTATTGAACGGCGCTGCATACCACGTCGTCTTAGCTTTGAGACCATGAGACAAGTTCTGCCAGCGGCAGAAAGATTATCAGAAAATATTCACATTTCGGCACCGTAACTCAAAATCGAAATTTTGGCCAAAATAATGTCCTCATGGGTTTAGGAGTTTTAATATGTATATATTGCTGACTGTCAATGATTTATTGCTTGATTTTAGCAAGCAGCACTAGAGTGTAAACGAACTTTTACTTAAAATGATAAAAAATGTAGTAACAACCGTGGTGTGAACGATCCATGTACCTGAAAAAGAACTGATATTCTCTGAAATCTTGCATTAATTTTAGCACAAAACTGGGATATGGTTCCCAAAAGAGGAATTTTAAAAAATGGCATTAAGGAAAACTAGGAAAGCACGTTGCATACTGTTTTGTAGCAAACATACTGTCCTAGTGGTATCTTTTACTGCTTTTGGCTATGTCTAAACCATAGATGTTTAAGGTCCGTCAGCTTGGGAGGGGGTAGAAGTCCCGAAATGGTCTAAATCAATACTAATTTCTGAATTTTATATGTTGCAGCTATTAACATATATGCGATTTTATTATACACCTTGGTATCAGGTTATAATTATTGTTTTGACACATTTGTTCGTTTACCAAATATCATTAAAGTTCAATTTTCATGGTACTTTTGAATTGGACGACTGGTGTGTTGAAATCATGTAAAGCCAAATAATGACTCTTGCTTGGCATACAAATCATGTTGCAGTAGAAAATGAAAGACCACGGTCATGCCACACAGGCATTGAACCAATTATGGACTACAACCATGAAAGCATTGCTCCGATAGCTAAATATGATGATGAGGACCAGAATGCTGCGAGTGCCACGAATGGATCTATGCCAGTTAACAACTTTCAACAAGCAATTCCGGTCGACTCAAGATGGTTTGACAATAATGTATATGTTCAAAAAACTACTTGTGAAAGCAGCTGCGTCGACAATACAACCAACCGTGCGAAACCTGTTCTAAGTCATCAAGACAAATGTTATGTTACTCAGTGCAGTTCATTGTCTGCAAATATTACAAATGGTTAGTAGCAAGAAATATAAAAACTTTGCACAGTTTGTTTAAATCTTTAATCTGTTGAGCAGCCACAACCATGTAAAACTTATCAAATATCAGATGCTTGGTTATTTTATTGTGTTTTGTTATTGGTGACAAAGTCTTATGAAAGCAGTTATTAACTATTAGTTACTAAATACAGCTACAAAATTCTTCGACTAGTAAATTACTTTAGTTTTATATATGTCTAGAATGCTGATGGCTGTGCTCAAAAATAAGGGTAGTCCCTAGTCGCAGGTAATTTGTGATCCATCTGCGAGTAAAATTACCCTACAATATAGTACTCGTAACTACTTCATCAATACCGTGTAGTATTCTAAAACAAGATAGGATGAATACCTTAGGTAATCCATTTTACTTGAGAGTAAATTTTAAATTAGCCGACAGTAAAATGAAATTACATGGAACTATCTTTTACCAGTAAGTAATTTTGCCCTACATGCGGCTAAGGTTCTTACCTGAAGTCTTTGCTAGGGTCTTCCCGGCCTAAAATTGGTCAATTTTGAAGATACAGCGTAAATTTTGATACTAATCGACTCAGATTAACGAGTTTGGTCAGGAACGTTTCGTCGAGTATACGACAGAAATTTGTTCGATCTTTGGCTCCTAATGGAAAATTCTAATTCAAAATCGAAAAAATTTTAGTCTTAGGCTTAGCTTTGCGGTTTGAATTTAAGATAAATTGCAATAAATCCTCCACCCATTAACCAGTCGCGGCAGTTTAACCATCAATTTTTAAATAGCTTGTCAATGCGGTTTTAGTGCTTTGTAAAATTATACATTTATCGATAATTTTTTAGATATTTTAGGTACACATTGGGAACCCAAAAAATCGAGAAAGGTTTTGTCATAAAACTGGACAAATGGATTTTTCTAACTCAGCTTGTCGAGCTGAGTCGAGTGGTACCACAGTTTTCTCTGAATCATCAAAACTGAATGATTTAGCGCTGCACAGGTTCTAGGAAACTCCTGCAAGTAGTTTTTACGCCTGAGGGCAATGTTTTATATTTGGGTAACCTTTTACCTGTCAGTACAATTTTTACCGACTGTGTTATATCTATAATTTGGTAGTGTTATTTTACTAGCAGATAAAAGGTAATATCCTATTTATTAACAGTATTTGAAATAGGAGTAGTGCTGTATTTGTATCTTCATTTTTGTATACGAGCAGATATTTAGCCTAAGCTGCTCCTTATCAAAGTAACTGAAACTATTTATACTGAAAATACTGTTTTATACATATTCTTGAATGTAGGAGTGTGAACATTATTGTGGTATTACTAAAAATGTTGTTTTTCATTGCCACTCCATGTGTTATTAGCCGTATTGCTACAATATGATTTCCAAACTAAAAAACAGAAACCAAAGCTTAAATGGTGCAATATGTGGCTAACTCAGGATCGAACTCCGATCACATTGGTAAGCAAGGCGTACGCAAACCACCGACCTGTCTTTAACTGGAGCTGTTGCTCAGTTCCTTTCTGCGAATAACAACACGGGTGCCAAACATACGAACCGTGACATTGTTAGTTTAAACAACGCATTGCAATACGCGCTGCCAAAAGGCGGAGTTGGGCATGAAAGGTTTAACCGTATCTTTTACAACTATAAACAACCAGTGGAACAAAGTTTGTTAATTTTCGTACAGTTGACACAATTTTTGGAATAGTGTCATAAGTTTCCTTTTTCCTGCAGATCAATATGTAATTTCCTACTGGACAATATATTAGCGCATAGTTTCAAGCCTAGTTGTTGGAATCTTGGCTACTCAATAATGTAATGAATATAGATAATAGTCTTTGCTCAGTCGAGACAAATCTTGTTAACTACTACAGATTGGCCTTATATAACAATGTTTATACTGTAGTGTCTTAGTGTTTCTAGTCGCAACGTAGGTTCAACTAGATGCATTCGCTACACCTTGGGTTTTCAAATTTAGAAAAAACAAGGACTCAGAATCATCATGTCAAGACAACGAAAGTTTCAAGCGCATTATGACGGCCAGTGGGCCCAGAAAAGCACATTGTTAACTTTTAAACAGTATTTGTCTGAAGTTGTCATAATAGCCGCTGTCTGAATTTATAAATCCGAAATATTGGCTCACTACTGGGTATAATCAATGCAATCATAGCTTTGTTCGCCCAGCATTGAATGGGTGTCAGACGATAACTTGAAGTTTCGCTCTGATTATGCTCTACAATGACGAAATTTGAGCATTGTGCTACTGTTACAACAATCGTTAATACCAGTTATAGACGCGATGACGTGACTGTTGCTGAAAAGCGCTTTAATAGCTCTTTTAACTTTTTTCGATATGACACAAACCATCTAGAAGAAGTTAAAAGAATTAGGTCATCAAAATAATTTACGTACATATCCTAAGTTTGTTAGTAACGTCATTTATTACCATGCACCACGGTGCGAAAGAAGCTTTATATCTTAGTGCTGAATCCCCTAGCAACTTTAACTGCTTACTCAGTAGATTTTTTCAACTACAACTGCTCTCTTAATCAACAGTCGGCCACATCATGACAAGATTTAGAGTTCAAAACACATCTATATACTTTAAGATAAACAATGCAATTTTATACAGTTTAATCCTCGAAAAATATCCAAAGCGGAGCCTTCGGGGTGGGTGTCCGACCCATAAGGGGACGGAATAGCCCTCCTTTGCTCCCCTCGACACCTATGCCCCTAACCCGATTCATCGGGTACAGTGGGACGACACATTGTATAGTAGAAATACTTCAATGACAACGTTACAATCATTTCAGTGATATATCAAAACCGAAACTCTGTATTTCTTCAACACGAAAACTTCTGAAATTTATAAATCACCAATTTTTAGAAAAAATTTTATTTTAAGAGTGATACTTACGTTGTAAGACCCTAATTATACTTCGCTTATTTGATACGAATAACGCAAATACAATAGTTGTAGCATGGGCAGATATGCATTCAAAGATTTGTACCACTGGTTTGTGATGAGTTCAAAAGAGTTCAATAACGCAAGTTAACATGTGTACAAATCTTTGAACGCAGAGTCGTATATGCTACATCTGACTTGTAACATAATCTGCCGTGCGTTCAAAGATTTGTATGCACGATGTTCACTGTATATTCTATGTGACAATTGCTTTTATCGTATTCAGAAACGACGAAAATATAGAGGCATACTTTAATGACCAACATAGTACATCTATATTAAAAAAGTGCCAAAATGTGACCAAAAATTTTCCAAATTTTTTTCCGATACCGTCTGGCAGGGTTAATAATCCACCCATTCTGGGGTTAAACAACGAAACCAACGTGTTTAACGCGTTATATAACACTATAATCAATACATGTTGACGATTCGAGGTATGCGGGGGGCTTACCCGGTGTCGGAGTGGAGATTATTTCAGTCAGGGGGTTAGAGTCCCTCGGGCGGAGGTCGTCAAAGGGGTGAGAGGTGGTGACAAAAAGCGAAGAACCTCCCTCCAGGGTGGTGACAAAAAGTTAACAACCTCCCCCACCTCCTCCTTACACTCTCATTTTTGTCAATCCCACCCCAGTTTTTCGACATTTTTGGCAATTTTCCAGAGTTTTTGAAAAAAATTTTCGCGCGTCTTCGGTGCGCGGGATGAGAGGGTGCAAAGTCTTTGGGGTCATCAGGTTTTACCCTCAGGGGGTGCACCAGGGCCCGAGGGTAAACTAGGGTCTTGGGGGATCTATTTTTCGATCCGATGCCTCAGGAAAGAGTTATAATCCAAAATGTTGGGTGACCGCAAATGGGCAAAAACAAAACGTGTCTTACTTGTGTTGGCTTTGTGAAAATTTTTAGGTAGGAAATCTTGGCAGTACCGCAAACACAAAGCTAGGTGCAGAACTACATTTCTGAAATGAAATGAATTTCAGAAAATCTATCAATTTGGTGAACATTTATGCCCTAAAAGACGGAGAAAAAAATTTACCAGTTAAACGCTATTTGAGGATAGAGAGCTGTGCCCTGCAGAGGCTCTTGAATTAATGGTATAAAATGTCTACAACTTATAACATTACAAAATCTATTTAAGAAAAGTTTTTACTACTTGCGTATATTGAGAAATTATTCTGAACCAAAATATTACCTAAGGCTAATAAATTACCGGCAGGTTTGGCAAAATAACCATCAGCTAAAACATTAACCACAGGCAAATTACTGTTAGATGCAGCAATATTTTTAGCATGTAAAGCAAATTAAGGGAAAATTATCCCCGGGTAAGAAAACTTACCTGCAGAAAAAATT
Source organism: Trileptium ribeirensis (assembly GCA_030248225.1). NCBI lineage: Eukaryota > Metazoa > Nematoda > Enoplea > Enoplida > Thoracostomopsidae > Trileptium > Trileptium ribeirensis. The sequence goes on from JASANE010000493.1 coordinate 17,854, forward strand.
AAGTACCCGGCGATAAAATTAGTTACTTGCATGTAATAAAATTACTCACAAGATAAGAATACCTAGGGCTAATTGTACCTTTATCTGAGGATAAATATAACAAAACGTTTGAAGCACGCCTATATTACGTGCACTTGAACTTATTAGCTTGAAACAGCGCCTCTTATTATATATTTTCTCTTGTGGCACTCGGCGACCTATAATGTTTACTTTCAATAAATATATTCCATGACTGGCATTGTACCATGCATACTTTGTTGGAGTTTTTGTGGTTGTAATAACAAGGTGCCGCATGCGGCTGGAAATTTAAGATTAAATTATAATTGTTGTATCGCTCACATATAATCAAGACAGCACATTAAGCTATATACCAAGCGGTTTTCGAAACTAACAACAAATATGATACAGTCTTTTCAACACACCACTTTATTTTTTATGTACTGTTGTACTGAAACTTATTCTATTCCAGCTTTACAGTACGTGTTATAGTTTTTTATAGAGCTGAAATAATTTATTAGAATATTCTGATAGATTATTGGAATATTATTGTGAAGTTTTTGTTTTTGAGATACACCGTGCCCGTCATGGGTGTTTGAAATTATTTATTTGTATTGTAGTTCCACGCTGGTGGTATTATTGTTGCATCCTTGGCTTATAAAATTATTTTTAGAATTCTTGGACGATTATATAAAAATTCTGAGAATTATTAACCACTATCTAGACCCAGCTAAGCTGGATTTTTTGTGTATATAAGCAGAGATTTTGTTTCGATTAGCGAGGCAGTTGCTGCCATCGACTGCAGGGTTAACTGCAGCAGTTAGTTGCCAGAGTTAGTCGCGATCGGAGATCTCATAGTAAGTAGACACTTTAATTTTAATTATATTTTCTGAGCTTACCTGCCACATAGCACCTTGTTATTTAACACTGTTCTAGCTAGGCAGTAGTTATTTCAAGCTACGACTTAGCGCAGATTCCGCGCTTAACAAATTTAGGGGTTTATTGAGAGCAGCCGGGCTGCTCCTGAAATTTCTTATTCAGAGGACAGGGGTGCTCCATACTTTAGTAGTCTATTGAGAGCACAGGGGTGCTCCATCTACTAGTTGGTCTTTGAGAGCACACGGTGTGCTCCACATTTTCTTGGGTTATTGGAAGCCGACGGCCTGCTTCTAAAAATTTCTATTGAGAGCACAGAAGTGCTCCGAAAAATTGTTCTTTGAGAGCAGAGGGCTACTCCTAAAAGTTTTTCTTTTATAGAGCAGGGTGCTCCTGAAAATTTTTTTTAACAAGGTTCAGCTAAGCTTAAGTCAAAGCTTAGGCCGGGTCGAAGGATCCACCTTGTAGTTTATAAAGTTTGCTCGAGCTTATACTAATTTATTATTTGAATCCTTAGATCCACCCTGTCAATTCAAAGAATTCATTACATTATTGCCGTACTATTATTTATCTTAGTAATATTAAGTTAGGTGATTATTTTATTTGTGTAGTAAGTGGAGTCCTAAACCCTGAGTGCTACCATTACACAAGGTCATCGTTGGAAAATTGAAAAGTTTTATACCCATTAGGACTCGCTTCGCTACATAAATATTTTTACTTGAGAGCAAAAATTATTAGCAGGTAATTTTTTGCTTTTATCCCCACTCCCATTTAAGAATAGGATAGTTGACGGAACGGGCTCAGACCGGCTGTGGATACACAAAACCAACAGGTAAAAACAACTTGAGGAAATTTTTAGGAGTACGGACCCAGAATGAGGCCTATTATTGTTTACTCACCTTAATCAATAATACATTCACTATAGAAATATGCTTAAACTGTTTTGTGTCAGTGATTTGTGCGGACACTAAATGACTTAAGATATGTAACAGCCGAATACAACGAATTGTTTAAATCTGCTGGCGGTTAGCAAGATGTGTATATACCTACAAACGGGATAAACACTGCCGAAAAGATTACATAAAATGCATAGAACAATCCATAGGTAGTATTGAAACCTGAAAGACTAAGATGTTGAACCTTTACTTCGTAGAAAGATTTTCCATATCGATACATCTCAATGGGTGATTTCTAGGTGATGCATAGCTTCGATTGCCATATAGAAAAGAATACATACCGGCATGTCCGTCCTAGAGTTTAAGAACTGTAAATCCTAATCTAATTTTTAACGAATGAAAGTCTGGTGTTAGCTTATTCTAAACCAAAATTTAATAATTATCCGCTTGTCGCATTAATGGACGTGTATTTCGTGCGATCTTGAACAAATTTTTTTATGCAGCGACGAATTAAACATGGGTCATTTGGCTCGCTCGTACGGTAGCCACTATGCTATCTGCGAGCTGTTGCTCGGTCTCTTCAGAAACCTCGCAAAGCGGACGAATAACAAACGATCAATCGCACCCGCCAAGACAAATTGGGTTACTGCATCGCTGAATCAAACGGATTACACTACACAGGATAGAGTTGAAATTGTGCAAGAAAATGGAACTCGGATGTTTTTTATTTCAATAATCACATGGACTCTGCATTAACATTTTTAAAAGACATAAGAATATCATCCAACATAGTTGAAGCAAACTTCTTGAGGAATTTTTATTGCTATAGCAAGTATATATGAATCTACTGCTTATAAACTCATAACTAAATCCTCGTAGGAAATAACATCACTATAACACTGATACCACATTTGTATCAAATACACGACATGGTCGCAGGCGTAGGGCTAATTCAATTGGGCTAATTACATGTGTTATAATGTAATTCTTTCAAACACTATAATTAATTTTCGTAATCCTGTTCACCACAGGATTCTTGATTTCTGATTTTTCATATTTTGTTAAATATCTATCAAATTTAATATAACGTTTGTTACAAAAAGCCTCCTGCGACTTGACCCTTTAGTTATATGCTGTGTCAGTTTCAGCTTATTTGCATGTTTAGTTTAATCTAGAGTTTACGTTTTTGTGTGTTTCTATCGATATTTTGTTTTGAGATTCGTTTCAGGCAATACCCAATTCACGCCGAAGCCAATGTTCATTCAACGGCAAGCTTCGTTAGGAGGCTATGAAGGGAAGTCCGAGCCACAAGCTTTTGCTGATGACAGCGAACATGTCAATCCCACTACGCCTGAAGACGCATTCCTCCCGACCTACTTTCGTTTACCGAATGGCTTCACACCGCAAATTTCGGCTACATGTGAACAAATCGTTAGAAATCAGTTGCTTCAAGCACGGCAAGCTGCTCAGGTGAACATTATGCCAACTATTTTATGGCGACATTTAACAAGCGCCTTTTAGATAAGAACGGAAATAACATTCTTGTTTTTCCTAGGTATGTAATAGCAATTATTACTCTGCTGCTGCGTGAGCTTTGACAAAACTATCAACTGTTGCAACATTTATGGTTTTTTCAGATGCTGAAAACACTAGAAAGACTCATGGAATAATGTAAAAACTATGACCTAAATAGTGTTTTAGAAGAATAATGGTTTTTCATGCTGCATCTGCGAAATTTGGGTAGTTAGCTTTCAATTTTTGCTAGCGCAGTTGGTGTGATTTGTGGCAGTTAGGTACGTTCTGCCCGTTGTAGTGAATTATATATGGTCTACTATAAAACTGAAGAGAAATAAAATTTGTCCCTAAACTATTAAAACTACTGGATCTTGTTGATTGCAGCGTCACTAGATGCCAGCAATTTATTAGCTAACAATAAATTTTCAAATTAACGGGTAATTACTGTGAATTATGACCAGCGCCCAGAAAATTAATGGGTGCATTAAATTGAGGTTACTCATTAATTTTCAAATCTGTGGCTTTTATATAATACTCACAAAAATTCTGGAAAATTTTTTATCCTCCTCCGTCAGGATATATGCTCCAAATAAGAATAAAATATCTGCAGTATTTCAAACCTCTTTGGAATATGCGCATCGTAGTACAAACGACCGGCAATGTGACGCAGGACACCTTAATGAAAACGTGATCTAATGGTTCAGCGCGTCGTCTCAGCAGTTTAAGCTTAGGCTACTGTTTTTAGAATTTTGATAATTTTTTCCCAATAAATATATGGACTAATGACGATAGCGACATAATCAGATTATTAGCGTAGAGGCTAAAGAATAGATAAATTAAAAGTTCTTACCATCACGTATTAGCGGACAAATACATGAGCTCAAGCAGAAATAGATAAAAGGTGTCAGATTGAAAACTGATTCTAAATTAATGTGTTTGTGCTGCGATAACTTTCACTTCAAAACATGTATTCTCGGTTGTTTAATAGTACTGGCTTCCTTATTTTTGAACTTTTGCGAAGACCACGAGCAACGGGTGCTGAATTTAGCAAGTGTTTGTCAAATAACGGAACTGCTGGAACGACTGCTTTTTGAAAATAATTGTTAACTGCAGATTTTAAAATAAAACGCTGAGCTAATTATTTGCGTCTTGATGCACCAGCTCAAGTCTAACCACGTTAAAAACAATTTATAGACAGATTGTTACACGATTTATCAAACATTTGAGTAGAGTTTTAGAAAAACATATAATCAATTTTTGTATGAATTGTTTGCCGATGGGAAGAAAAATTTTTCAAGGGCAATTAAACCCGATAGAAGCCGAAATGTTACGAGGTAGAACGAACGCGTGAGCACCCGTTTTGTACCAGTGGGCGGCAAAAAATCCTCAATATTCCACGACGTCAACCTCTCTAATTTGAGAATATCAGCGGCAAATGATTTGTTACATTTGTAAAATATCCAATAATGCTTTTGTAATTACTGAGCTGAGCATAGACAACCTCAATAACATTGCGTAACCTGCACACTAGGATGAACAAACTCTGTATAGTTGTTACCTGAACCTATCAAGTAGCAGTACGAAATTAATGTTCTTCGTTCTTTGCAACTAGTAGTGCTGCAGGACAAGGTGTTTCGCTGGGACCGCTTCGTTTCCACTGTTTGTGAACAATTTTACGATGTGCCCTATACTTAACAGTCATAAAGTAACTTCCTCCGCAAATCTATAATTATCTTCTATTTTACAATATAACGGAGTGCAGAAATAAGTGAACACACAAAACCAGATAAAATACATATTTAAAATGGTGAATCAATCGATATACGTAGAGGGCGCTGCATTGTATTGCTATTAATCTGCAACACTTAAAAGTTATTTTTATAACCATCATTTTTTAAGCGATACGAAAAAAGCGACGGTCAAATAATCAACAGCACCCATACTAATCATTTATAAAATCTACATCGTGAATTGGAAAACCTAAGTTAACTGCAATTTGGCACTTTTCCATGGCGCCTACTCACTGGGCTGTAACTGTTACTGTTTTTTTCTGCTGCAAATAATTTCTACAATGTAACGAGAGTAGATAAATAAATCAACAAACAATATATGAAACAAGCGGTCGTCATCGCGTCAGATAGAGGCATTTATTGGTGGACAGCCTTTACAGGTATTACCATAGATGGTCCGAAACCTAATTCGACTTAAACACAAATTCAGCTTTTGATATTGTCATTCAGTTGTAAATATTTGTACCCGGCTAGCATATTTATGGTTTATTTGCTTTTCACAATGCATTAAAATTTCTGTTAACGAAACATTTTTATAGCAGCGTTAAAATCAAATTTAAAATTTATAGAGAAAATTCTGGTCGCAAACAAACTGGCAAACAAACAGTTGCTTGTTTTGGATTTTCGTTTTATTAATGGTGAAATCATACATGCTCATTTGGTGACGCTGAGGCGTCAGATCACTTTAGTGTACACGGGCGGCGCGTGCTGGTGCCCCCTTCCTTCGGCGCCGACGTCGCCGTCCCTCTAAGGACCCAGTTATCACCTTGGAATCTCGGACATCGCGCATGAATAGTTAAAATGCATGCAAGTAAGTTGATTTTACTAAAAGTTCATGAATGAATCTACCGAGTTAGCTTAGAGTTTGTCGATAGATGATCACTGTAGAATATATATAAACGCAAACTATGAAATATGCTTCATTTCTACTATTGCTCTAAAATGTTATTTGCTTGTAACGCGTTTGACCCACTTTGGCTAAATTTCATATGATTGTATACAAAGCGAAGCTCAGTTGCTACAAAGTTGGCTGCATCCCTTATGATGCGATATTGTTTAGAAAAATGTATACATCATTTTCAACTATAATATAGCACTACGTAAAGTATTTCATTACTGAAGGCTGCCGAATTGGTAAGGTTGACACAAATAGTTCTATAGTTGAAACGCATATATATCGTTTCTAAAACGAATATCAATGTGTATACTATCGAAAATTAACTAATGCTTGCATTTTATATATTTTTATAGATACAAAGTTTCATGCTAACAAAAATTCGAGAAAACTGTTTCGTACTGTAGCTAAGCGTTTAAAGTTAAAAATGAGATAGCAAAAATACTGACTGTGCGATTTCGATGTTCCTTTCCTCGCAATTTAATATAGCACTGTAATAAATAAACCGTCAGTGGTAAAAATGCCGCATTTTTTCGTTACTAGCGTCTTATGGCATACGCATGTGCTATTCTCCCGGATACGGAAATTATATGGCTTGTGTAGTACGCATCAAGCTCAAAATCTAAATTCCTTCATACATTTAGCTCAAGGTACCATGACTTTTGCTTTCAGACTGACAATACTTCTGCGTATTCCGCAGCAAATAAAAGCACATCCCTAAATACAGACATGATTTAAATGCAGTTATACATCTACAAAATTTGTTATCAGCGCCGACGTCTCCAGATACACACTTGTCCTTTTGTTTAAATATTACCTGCAATATATCACCGTGGCAGTCAACTAGTTTTATCATAAATTTATCAGTTACATCTGTTACTATTCACAGTTGGCATCATCTCAAGTCCAGGAATTTAAAGATCAACTCAAGTCGGAATCTTCTGCTCGCAGCGAAGTGGAGGTAAATTCTCTATTTTACTATAACACCAAGCATCAAGCTTAATTATCTGAACACCATCGTTTATCTAGTAATCCGGCCCATGTCTCGCACACTAAGAAATCGGGAGCATTTTTCCGCATTCTACAACGGTCAAAAATAAGTAATAAACCAGCTGATTTTATCTAAATACAATCATGCGTGCTAGGATTTTCTGATTTAGTATAAATAAACTGTAAAACTTTTATTAACAATAACAAAATGTATCCAAATCAGCGATGACTTAAGTGGAGAAATCATATCATTAACAGTAACTTGCAATGGTACGAGCGTAACTGTGCAACTACAACAGGAATGCGTCAGCTCCTATACTGTTTTCTAAGCTTGTATGCATGCATATTTGAAATAGCAACTTAGCTTGCAGCCGATGCAACAAAATGTTGATTTATATCAATTACAACTGATACATGCATTTTTTAATTCTGCTACTAGGGCCGTTGCTTCCGAAGGATAAGCTTAAACTTATTACAGGTCCAAGGTTACCCGTATTAACATACCGATAATTTCTCTTGCAACTCACACTTCTCAGCCTTTATCAAGAAACAATAATTTTTGGAACCCTTCCACTCAACTCGTTGAGGCGGTTCATAATATTTCCAATTGTGCAGTGTTCCTGACAAACATTATTCCAAATTTCCATATTTTTCAGAGTAACTGTATAATTTTATGCACCGTTTGAACTGAATCGATGAGCTAATCCAAATGCTGCCAGCATCGGTTGTGAATTATGAATATTTACGCGAAAGGATTTATGGTTGACAATTTGGTCGAATCTATGTATTTATATGTCTCACTGCGAAATGATCGCGCTGATTTTTCTCAGCTGTTCAACGTGGTTCGGACTATTGAATAAAATTAAAGATGTCGTGATAAAAGCAAAAAATTTTGGTACATAGTGGTCCATTGGTAACCCTAAAAATCGGTAACTTTTTATCATAAACATTGCATAGCTTGAAATTTTCTAAACAGCTTCGACGACTTGAATCGAATAGTTGAAACTACATTCATTACTCGGACCGTTAAGTTAATGGCGTCTCATACACCTTCTGTCTAATTATAAAGCGTGGGCATGTACTGTATACTCATAAATAGTAGGGTGTACACTATCGGCAGGCAAAACTTCCATATGCGGTCCACAATGGCGTAAACGCCAAATTTTACCTTCTTTAAATAATTTTCAGAACAAAATGGAGCGACTTTTGTACGATAACCACCTACTTGTTACTCAGGTGAGAGCTTTGCTGGAAAGGCTAGAAATTGTGGAATCACGTCTATCGACCAACGACAGCAGTGAAATCCAAAAACTGCACTACAACGTAAGTGCCACCAAAAATGGCTGCCGCGTCAGCGTCGATATTGTTTCGAATGTAATTTCTGGGTACAGTACAGACGCTCAAGTCTACACATAATCACACACATCATTGTTGAAAAGAACACTGGTTCATTATTTTTTGTATTATATTCATAAGTTGCACACAAATTCCAAAAGTTACAAATTAATGTACCCTATGCTGACAGACTAATTAATTGATTTATCTGATTACCACACGCAGTAGTTTCCATGCCACACGCATCGCCTGAAATAGTAAGAAAACGCGAACAATAATTTATCTTAAAATTTAACACAGCTAAGTTCTAGACGCATATACATTATACATTTTATAGTACTTCAAACGCTTTAATGCCAAACTATATTTCTAAGCATTCTTAGAAAAAATTGAAAACGCAACAATCCCCGTCGAGCATCCAGTATTAGGGTTCGAATAATCGCTACTTTAGTACACACAAGATACGTAAAATAGCTAGGTACTTTTTGCACTATTCTCTTAGTTTCAGTGTACGAAACGCTAGATTATATTATCGTCACACAAAAACACGATTTATTCGTAGCGTTCGTTTAGCCACGCTATATAATGTTTGGGCTGTTTCATTATAATGCATGGTTGCATTGCGCTATTAATTTTAAATCAATATAAGAACTGAGTAACATTTGTGTTCTAAAGAGAAGCAAAGCACTTATCAGATAGGGCCGTTTAAAAGGAAATAAATCAGTCTATTTATAGAATTTACTAAGAAAAAAATAATCCTTTATATTTCACTAAGATTCACTTTTTGAATTTCGCGCTGTTATTAGATTTTATTTAGATATATATCAATAATCAGATATCAGATAAGTGTGTTTCGCCGAATCAAATTGGTTGTGCGACGGAAACATTCGAACATGTCTCGGTGCTAAAGTTTGTCTTAAGGTTTCTTGCAGTTAAGTAAAAACCTAGTGAGAAATCGTTTGAAACTCGGCAAAAAATACACAAAAATATACTGAAAAATATAGGAAAATGCTAGATGTTCATTATATTACAACATGCATTATACTCAAAAGTAAATTTAAATTTAATGTTGCAGGAGCGTAACCATTCTCTCGAGCGCAATATGAGCTGTAAAAGTTTCCGGTCAATAAATGATAATGTCACCACGATTGCAAACCAAAGGAGATGTTAGTTTTTCCGTGTTTTTTAAGCCACTTTGTCTAAATTTTGTGCTAACTGATCAGAAAACATCGTTTCACATATGCATATGATCTGAAAGGAAGTATTTAAAATGTTAAACGCACGTAGTTTATTCTGATGTATATCTATATGATGCCCTCAATGTAGATAAAGCATGGTTCCTAAGGACCATATCAATAAAAACACAATGTCGTTAATCAAGTTTTAGAAATAATGTGTAGAAACTAAATATAGCTTGATTACGTTAAAGTGTTTAAAGACAAAATATAACTTGCATTTTGTTTAACAATCAGCGATCAACTCGCACTTGCTCACACCAGCGTCTGGTAGCTCGGTTTTAGAGCTCTATAGCTCATCACACTTGGTTCCCTAGATTTGAGAGCGAAATTGCGCTCTTGTACACTATCTGCTGATGCGTTTCAGAATTATATTCGTCAGTCTTTAGAAAATTAAAGTGTGAATAAACCACATAGATTTTCAATACAGGTAGCTAATTTGATTAAGTTAATTATTCTTTAAAGACCGAATTATGTTACGCATCGTCCAATGTTTTGAAAACACAAGCCAGCGAAAGAGTCAAACCGTAATACGTTGTTACAAAAGGCCTACGCAAATTACTGAGCTCCATGGGCGCTGCTGGTTCGTTGCTTAAGAAACCTGGCAAACTGAGTAAACAACAGGGCTCATGGACATCATACAAAAACCCAGTTAACACAACAATTCGCAATATGCACTGGTGTCAATTTGTGCCAGTGGGCATTAAAGGGGTAACATATGTTACGTAAAGTTACCGATAATGCTAAGCGTTTTCATCATCTACATATTTTTCGTAACACAGATAACCCCATTAAGACTTACGATATTTTCGTTGCAAAACTCACGTGCAAATTGCGTGTTGCTAAGTATAATATTCATACCCTGACCAACAATTTTGAAACGAACATTTTTGACTGCCACGAGCATCTAAGTTTTTGTTCTTGTCATATTAATTTGTGACACATGCATGCTTTGCGACTCCGACCCATGATACCTTTTGTGTTTTGCTGGGTGGTATAGCTAATAAAAAATTCGTTTAATCATTGGCAATTCAATAAGTGCTTAGGTGTGTCTACAATTTTCGCATTATACTTTTACGCATCAAACATTTCGTTATGTATGTCAATTACTATCTTTCTAACGCGTAACCAGAAACATCATTTAACATCACGTCTGCCTACATATTAATCTATTAACAGGTCTATTATATATTTACATGATTTACTTTAGCTCACTCGCAGGCGGCGAACGCGAAACGTGATGACACAAATGAAGATCCGATTCGAACTTATCGGTTTTCTTCCGTCGCAAAACGCGACCGTTGTCCAATAGTTATTCCTGCGATATATCGAGCAAAAGACTACCATACGAGTCATGAAAGAAATGCTACGTCGTTTCCAATGGTATCATATAGCAAACATTCGAACAGAAATAATATTTATGACCCGTTGAAAGCATTTGACAACATAAACTCAGATAGTGCCTTGGAGTTTACACAGAACTTTGAAACGATTGATGCAAATGGCAATGTTGATGCTTTTACAACAACCAACCAAAACAGAAATTCTGCCAGCCTTGTCGCTTCTGAGACAAACAATAATAAATATAATCAAGTTCATATCGAAACACGGGTTTCACTAAACAATTATACAAGCGTACCATTGAGAAGATCAGGTGCTATCTACACTACCGTATTGGCTAGATCAACAAGCAATTCGTGCAATTCATTTCATGCCCACTCCATTCCAACTGTGGTTTTTAAACACGATGCAGTAATTCCAGCGAAACAGCATGCATGTCATTTTTCGCTGACGTCTGCCAATAATATGAGCAATAAAACAACAAACTGTAGTCATCATCATCTGTATAACACACATGATTCAAAGTACGTAAAAATCATCGGAAATATGAATACATGTGTCAATTCTACCGCCGAAATAACAAAAAATCATGTACCTAGGAGCATAGACATGGAACGGTCAGCCGCTGGGATATCAACACCACACAATGATTCTGCTGCAATATATAGCCAGGATATGGCCAATACGTGTTCTACAGGTAAGGATTACTCTAAGTACGAAAAAGAATTGTGTGAACCAGCTTCCTATAGTTCATCAAACTCCAACCTAACGACAATATCACCGCAAACCCAAAATTTATTCCAAAATAATCAAGACTTAAATATCGAGGAGAATGCATTATTTTTGAGCACCTCTAAAGACGGTTCAATGTCAACTGGAGAACGACAAATAAATAATCGCTGGCTTCAAATGATGACAAGTAATTGCTCGCAACCGAAAAACAGCGCTGTAACGAACTTGTCTGTCAATCACGGTGGCACCTTACCGACAAATTTCGCAGATGAAAATGGTAATGTTAGCGACGAAGCAACACCTATATATAGTACGATACAGCGTACTAAAGCTTATAGATGGTCAGATGGTCCAGAAAGGTCTCAACATTTCGATATGCCTAGCAGTCAGTTTCCTTCTATTCCTGCACTATCTCCTCCGGTATGCGTTGCAAATGATGCATCATTTATTGAAGTACCTTCACGATATTCAATTTACAACAACAACGCCAACAAAATTATAGAGTTGGCATCAAATTCTGCAAGGGACGGAAAGGGTGAAATAAAACATAATGGTAATACTGTAATACACGCTAGCAATGCAAATTCGGATATACAAAACAATAATTCAGTCACGCAATCCGCAATGATAGTTCATGTTCCTGTATGACATACAATTATTTTCACCCAAATATTTTTGGCGAACGTCATAAGCGTTGCGGTGCAGCCTGCAGGTCGTGTAACTTCTGTTCTTATCATTGCAGACGAGGTCGTGGTAGCAAAACTTCGTGACATAATTTGTATAATTCTAGATCAACCTTGTCGGATATTTTCCTGATACCTAAGAACGTTGGAAATATATAACTGCAGGTTCTGTAACATCTGTTCCTACCTTTGCAGACGAGTTCGGGGTAGCAAAACTTCTTGATATAATTTGTATATATAATTCTAGATCAACCTTGTCGGGTATTTTCCTGATACCTAAGAACGTTGGAAATATGGACATTATACTGTTTTATGAGAAATAATTTATATGGTTTTTTTCATGTGTATGGCGGGATTGAACAGGTTACACATCTGGACTGTAAATTTTTCTCCTAAACGTGTATCCTGACGATGAACTACAATCGGAACAGCTGTCTTTTTCTCTTGCATACTACATTATTTGAACAAAGCTAGGGAATAAGTCTGAATTGCCATCTATTATGATATGATGGGTATTTCTCGCCATTAGTACATTGATTTACATGCTTTTATTCTTTCATGTCCATGACGGCAATTGTACAGCTCAAGCATTTGGACTGCAAATTTGTCTCCTGAACATTTATCCTGACGGTAAACCACAATCCGATCTGTTGTCTTTTCTACTGCATACTAATTTTCACCTTTATTTTTCGAACAAAGCTAGGAAATAAGCCTGAGTTGCCGACCATTACGATTTTAGGGTTTTTTCTCCTTGGCATTAGTACATTTTGATTAGGTTAAGTGTGACAGTTAGCCAGTCTAATCTATCAATGGTCAATCAGTGCTGCCTTAGTTAATAGGCTGTATTTAATTCAAATCCTTCTCAGTTTATACAATTTCGTTCATTTAAATTTAACATTTTTGATGCATGCTGAAGAGCGATAAATAGGAGTTAACTTCTTGAACAAGTCTAATAGGTAAAAACAATTAAAAATACATTCTGGTATTCATTCGAATTTATGTAGTCACTGGAACCCGTTCACGCGGTCAACATCAAGTTAATTCTGGATTGGATTAAGTAGCATCAGTTATTTTCAATAATATGATTCCAGAATAAACTATATATATTACCATGTAATTTTGAAATCAAGAAAATATGTGAATTGATTTTAGTGTTGATTCTACTTAAAATATATGTAGTGAGCGCACGTTTGCACGTAATGGTGCTATCAGAAGAGAACTTTGAAGCATGAATACACACTGTGCATCTATTGCGGCTATAATTAGAGCTAATGTAATAACCGGTGACGCAGCTGCATGGCGCAACTTCCTAACACCATGCCCATACGACCCCGGCTATCGTAACCTCAAGGGTGGACCGTGAATACAAAATTTTGAACCTATTCTTGGTCAGACCCAAGAAGCTACGCAGCTTAGCAGGCCGCAGGCGCGCTTCACGGGGTGTGTTCGGACCCCGCCCGAAGGGTTGCGCACGTGTCTAGTATCGGGTATGATTCCTGAGGTCCCCCAGGGAGGCTGGCACCGACACCTGCTCGCAGGTCGTGGAGCCTAGCCGCTATTCCCTATCTTAGACTCATCGGAAGTTGTTTGGTTCTATTTTAGTGTGGTAAGTGTTTACAAATTTGAAGCTCAAGTTGATTGACCTAGTTAAGATCGCGGTATGCTCCGTGCTAGAGCATCGAAATATGTGGCCCCCACAGGGTTCCGACAAGCCCTGAATGTTTAATGTCGGATTATCAATGGCGTGGCCTGCTCAGTTCAATAGATTCTATGCGAGCGTACTGATACTATGACCAGTGGAGGTTTAACTGATCAAACTAGTGAGAGTTCCTAACAAATTTTGGAGTTTTGGGTTCACAAAATTTTATTCGTGTTGTCTGGTTATTTCACTAGAGCATAAGTAGATCTAACAGAAGGTCCTACTCGCCAGTGCTTGTGACATTCTCGCCCACAAGCCATGACGGGTAGTGCCTGCTCGTCCGAGTGGACAAACCAACGAGAAAGCAGAAGTCCCTAGCGTCTCGGAATAAAATAAGTCTGAACACAATGATTAAAATGCAATGTTTATTGTAATAATCAATTCTTATCCGGGGACGAGTGTTTTCTGAACGTGACGGGAAGCCTAACAACAGCTCGAGGTAGTCGCTTCAGTTCAATACATTATGGGGCGCAAGACATTAAAACGGGCAAAATGGACGGAGCATGCAGCTTCACGCGCGTGCGTGGACTAGGGGCGGTTATCCCTGCTTCGACTCAATGTTAGCGAACTAATCAGCTATGTAGTGTATTAAGCAGGGGCCCTAGTGTGCTTCGGAAATTGCTCCTTAATGCCGGTCGCTCTGGGCGACGAATACTCAAGCGGGCGGAGGAGAAACGGTGGTACGAACTGACCACGCGAGCTCGGCAGCATCTACGTGCTACATAAGGCGACACCGACTCTAACTGGTGACAAGGAGTGCCTGGAAATTTGTCCTCAAGCTATACCCACATTTGTGCACATGCCTGAATTCGTCCTCTAGCGTTTGACATCCTTACCTACCTAATAGTACGACTGACCGAGAGATGAGCTCCAGAAGCAAACGTAGGGGAAACTGGAATCGTTCCTTAGGTTTATGCCGACAGGAGGCCGTCGCGGTGCTACACGGCATGGCGCGTCTTTATGAGCAGCTTACGAAGATGTCATCCAGTCGATTGATTCCTAGTTGAATTCGGGGTTGGGTTTTGAACGGAGAGGCGAGTCTTTCGGGCGGAACGCACCTAGCCGAAGAGTAATGTAGCCTTATTTCCTACCTATTGGGGTCGTTTGCACTAGTCGGGCCAGGGGCGGTCGGCCCGGGACGCGTCCGCGTCTTTTGGTTTGTCTCTTTGTTGTTGTTTGGTGGCCTCTCTCTAACGACCATTTTTCCATTATACTGCACTGTTGCAGTGTCTCAACTGCATTGCAGTGCAGTTGCGTTATTACCAACTCAATAATAAATGGTGATGTGCTCCTATGGCTGAATGGTTAAGACCAAAGTTTGTGCAGCGGACTTAAATTCTCCGTGCAGGATCAATTCATAGCACGGGAAAATGTAACTGGCAAGTACTAAAACTGTGAAAAGAGCTGACTCTGGGTATATACAGTACACAGCCTAACGGGCAAACCGAGCTAAAATCAAAGAAAAGCTAAACTCAGCGATCAACTCGCTCCAAGAAGAAAAAAGGGGTTTTGCACTCGCCCGGTTTGGGGCCGAAATGGCCCGGGCGAGGAGGTAAGTTTTCTTTATTTTTAGTAAGTCCTAAAATTTTTGTTTGAAGGCGGGGACACAATGTGTTTCTCCCGCAAAGGCGGTTTCTAGCGAAAGCTCAGGGGAAAAACTTTAATTCTCTTTCTTTTAGACAATGGTCTCTAGAGAAGACCATTGCGTATTGCAATAGCGATCGTTGGTAAACTTAGTTATTTTGGTCACGTTCTTATTTGGGTGCAAAACTGAAGTATTACTGCAAAACGATGCGCCATTGTCCCCAGTCAATGTCGGCTAAATTTTGTTCAGCTGGGGGGCGGGCTCCTCCTGCTCATTTTGATCACACGGGAGCAAGATGACACCTAAGGTACTCCGGTCAGTAGTCCTGATGAGATGAGTGTACAAAAGAGATGACTACTGAGTAAGTCGTCTATGTGCTCTAAAATCAGGTTCGGTCAACTGAGTAAAGATGATTCCGAGACCACTTTCCGCGAAAGCAGCAAACACCTTAAGCTCAAGTTAACGTCCCTAGAATTTGTTTAGTCTTTTAAATCCCCAAATTTTCTTAACTCAATGAAATAGAACAAATTTTCGGGGCTTCCTAAAGCCCGGCAGAGGCTAGTCCTCCGTCCCTAATCTGCGATTCTGTCCAAGCTCAAACACGGCATGAGCATTGAACGATCAACTAAGCTGCAAATTTGGAAGCCGTAATCAAAAACCCGTTGACCAATTCCTTACTTCCGTGGAATACACGTTCAAGAAATTTTACCGTGGTCGGCTCAGGAAAAGTCGTTGATCCTACCTCAAGAACAGCAAGACATGTAAAGTCTGGATGGGAAGCGTCCATTTCAGTGTGTTTTACCTATGACCACGGGGAATCAGAAAGACTTCGCATTGGTTTGATCAGTCCTCACTGCACTCTATACGGGTACATCCCGAATCGCCTAACGTCTCCTACGTCGGAACTCGATTTTAATGATTGATTCCAGAAATGGGTTGTGTGTAGCATTTCGGTGGGAACCCGGGAGTTAGAATCCGAACGAGAATGTTTCTACCTAAGTACGAAGGGTGCGCTACATTCCGGGGAAGCTAAACGAATAGTCTGTTACTCTTCAGTTAACAGGGAAAATAAACCCCTGTGATCGCCAGACCTTCCTCATACTTACGAATGTTGATCCTTGGGGCAGCACCAGCTGAACCCCCTTCGCGAGGCATACACCTACGCGGGAATCCTTCGCCCATCGAGTCGATCCGAGGCAAACGAAAAGCGAAAACAAACAGAGCTGCGTGAAAACTAAACACGTTAAAACAGTGCGTCGGAGCCGGTCAGTAAAGTCGACCGAACTCCGCGCTGTCGAAGTCGAACTGATTCCAAGATTCGACGCGTTGGTCGTAACCTCGAAATTTTCGCCTGTAGTTAAGGATGGCGATTTTGTCGCCGTCCAATCGTTGGCGAATTCTTGACGCCCACTTTTTTGGGTTTTCTGTCCAGTGTCCAATTGGGGACACTTCCGGAAAATCGAATCTTGACGGCTACCGTAAACCGTCGATGTCCTTAAAGAGAGTCGGCTTCAATTAAATTTGCCGACTTTAAGTTTGAATCTTCCGAGTACTCGGAAGTTGACCATCTGTGATTTTTGTCCAAATTTTCCCAAGAAAAGTAAATTTTGAAGTCCCAATTTCCCGTCCTCATCGCCGGATGTCCAGCGAAATCGGATCCTAAACTCACAATGTTCGAACAGTTTCCGGTCCCAGCTTAGCTTAAACTATTGCGAATCCTTTCGGGTCACGCAATTTCCTTCTTCCATCCCAATTAGCGTGACAATCTGCTCGTATTTTGGACTGTTTGCTCTTCCCAGCCCATCCCGAGTCGGCAAACATCAACTCGGCCTTTGTTGTCCTCGATTTGCCGCCCTCCTAATTAAGCTAGATTCGACTTAGCGGATGACCCTCGTACACGAGGACAACCAAAAACAACGAAAAGAATCGGGCTAGTTAGAGCTCTGCTTGCGAGTGCCTGTGTTTCAAAGCCTCGCCGGGGGGGAACCGGCGACGGGAAAAACGTCCGTCTCGGGGCCAGAGACGGGGCAAACCTTAACGTACTCCTAACTGCTCAGGGACCCTGCTCCAGGGCCCCTAGGGTCCGCGGGAGGGCCCTAAAGTCGCCCCCCGTTCGTCCTATCAGTCCACGTTTCGTCCGTCCGTAAAACTCTGAAATTTAACGTATTTTAGTATGTGGTGTCCTCGTTCGTCCGTTTTTTCCATGTCCTTATATATGGTTATGTACATATATATATCCTTACATCTACACACATACACATGCACAAACACATACACTACACACAGTACGTACTAGACATGTTGGCGTCCTGAGCGACAGAAAGGTCGCTCAGGATAAATACATACATAAAATACGTCAAACACAACAACAACAACGACGACAAAGAAGAAAACCGACCAGAAACGTCGGTTAGAGAGATAGAACGAGGACAAAAAGCGAAAGGACAGCGAGGACACGAAAAGGGCGTGGGAAGGGAAGCGGGACAAGGGGAATCCGGGAGGAGTTTCGAGGGGCTGGGGTCAAATTCGGTCCCAAGACGGAAAACGGGGTCGATTGATACCAAACACAAGGAGGTTAGGCATAGAAGCGAGTCGGGACCCACATATGGGTTCCGATGTATATTAGTATGGGGAGCTTTAGCGGGCTCTCCTGCGTTAACGGTTGAGCGGAGCGACGCCCGCCGGGTGTCGTTGGACTCGTCGTCCAACGACGATTTAAATGAGTGGTGATATCTCTACTGGGACGGAAGGAGTAAGAACGGTACTAAAATTGCGGCGATTAGAGAGAGTGGTGACTACGGTAGGGGCGCTTTGGTTGCTCGTCCAGGGCTAACGGGGCGCGGACCGAGACCCGCCTGGTATTTTTGGAGATGTCTCATCGAGACGAATCCAATGAGGGGCGGTTCGCCCATTTTAGAGTGGAGCGAAAAATCTCGAATTATCGGTGCCCATCATAGTTGGCAGCAGCTTTCTAGGCATCTTTGAGTGACTGCAGCGAGTCAGCAGGGACTCGGACGGCGGTCCGGCACAGATCGTTGGATTCAATTAGTTGAACAAAACGAGGGGTTGCATGCACCGGTTCTGACGCGGGGTAAGGCAACGAGGATGTCGGAAAGTGGGGTTTGTATTAGTTGCATACTACAGTGGGCTACAGAAACGAGGCGGTTTTGCCTAAAAAGTTGTCCACAGGGCACACACATAAATACATACATGTACATATTTTATATATGATATGTCCTAACTACATGGAAGGTAACAGTCCGGGTTCCACGTTGACAATCCTACCTAGCGTAAGTAGCGATTGTCTCCACACGTTACAAGCGAAGTTCTGGCGGTGTCCGGCGCGGTTTTGGATGTCCACTCACAATTCCCCAAAGTGTTCTACCAGTCTGCTCCGGTTATTTTCCGGGTCATGGTACCATAGTCGGTGGCGGGCCATCAAATTAACCCGTCATCCGGCGTCCCTTTTAATCGCGAAGGCTACCAAAAGTATGCTTTCCGCTTGTTGCGACTTGTTGTTTTCCGTAACCATTACTTAGTCTATCGTTAAAACCAAGTAAATTTAATATTTTTGATTTCAGTCTTAACAAACGTGTTTTCCTGAACGTGCAGCCAGGGGCCTCCTATTCCCGGACGGTCGTAACCGTCAACCTATAGCACATAGTGTCTGCTGGTTGGGTTTTCGACCAATTTCCAGTTTCCGTCGGTGTGGGGCTCCATTTTCAGTCTTACAGGTCGGTTGAGGCGGCTCATTTCCTTATAATCTAGTCGGATCGTAACACTCGTCCCGGTCAAAATAGTCAGTTACAACAACGGAATACAGCATGTTACACGAGACGGTTCAATGCTACGGCATTTTATACAAACTGTGCAATGATGCGGCGTTTCATACAAACTGTACAATGATACGGCATTTCATACAAACTGTGCAATGATACGGCATTCATTTTATACAAACTGTTCAATGATACGGCATTTTTCTGTTCAATGATACGGCATTTTTATACAAACTATTCAATGATACGGCATTTTTATACAAACTATTCAATGACACGGTACAAACATTTTTTTTATGATACAACATTTTTTGTACAAACTGTTACGTGCCAACGCTTCCACTACAATTTTGGGTGCAAAAGTCATGAAATGCTCGTGACAGGGCCGAAGCGGCCCTGTTACACTTCCAGTATGGGAAGGGCGGAATACTTTTAGCTGGGAGATTCACCCAGCCACACTAAAACTGCGAGGCGATGGCACCAAAAACGACATGCCTTCATTAACACAGAATACTTCTTAGGTAGTAGTAGGTCGTTCATTTATTGAATCTCCAATTTACTCAGGTTACGCACTCCACGCTGCGGTAGTAGCCTTGATCAGATGACTCACGAAGCATTGTGACGGTTAGGAAAGTTTCGCGGCTAATTAGGAATTCAGTACTAAGGAACATAGGAAAGGGCCGAAAAGTTCTACGGATGCAGTAAACCCGCTAAATCAAATCTTCTACTCGCAAATGGGGTCCGATTCGGCAGGACGTGTACTAGGCTCGGTTGAACATAGCGTTAGGATTGAATCAGTCAAAATTTCCTAGGGCCGAGGCTTAGTCTCAGCGACAAAAATACGCAGGTTGGTACAAATATCGACTAACGTAACGCGATACAAATATTGAGTTAGGAATCCCAATCGTAAGGTGATCTACAGTGAGAATCTAAAATTTGCTAGGTTTGACTCAAGCTTCTTGCAGTGATCGCGTGATCAATTCTATGGGACGGTAGAATCGAGCCATGCGTGTTAAAAACAAAGATTCTAATTTCGGCATGAATTCGATAGGGTCAACGATGAATTACGGCGTCGAAAAATTACAAACAGCGCCGTGCAATCGTCCACTGGTTCTGTGGTTGTGAAGACGGAATTTCAAATTGAGCGACATGGGTCAAGAGTATTTCGGTCAAGGAATCTAAAAATTACTAGGGTTCAAATAATCATGGAATCGAGCATGGGAGCGAAACTGAATTGTAAAACAATGGGCAAAATTTAATCTTCTTATGGGGATACTTAGGATTCCATCAAAATGGGAAAACATGAAAAGGTAGTATATACGGCCTCTCACCTAAGTCTCGCGGCAGAGCATAACGAGAGTTTCGCTATAAGCTTTCGGTGTACCACAAACTGATTATCTCTGATAAACTAGGTAGTTTGCAATGAAATATTAAAATTACCACGTTTAAAATTTATTAAACATGGGTGCAACTTAATATAAATCGACATAGGACAGAAAAAAGGCGAAATTTAAAACCCACTCCTACGACAGAACTTTGATCGGGGCGATGTTCCGATGGTGTCAAAATGACACGAGTAGTGATTGGTAAAAAGTTTGCTAGTCAATGTGTAATTGTTAAGACTAACTAGCCGGTAAAACGTGCCCAGGGACGTCTCGGCCCGCTAGATCATTACCCGACCGCAAACCAGGTAGGAATCTGTTAAAATTATTTGATCCTCATGGACCGGTATCACGAAAGGGAGTTTTGCTGAGTACAAAGGCCTTCCCATTTTCTGGGTTACCGATCGGTGACGACAATTTAGGGCTTCTCTGTCTCGGTTAAGTACAGACACAAAACCATCAAATTTCCTTTGGATACTACTCACCTTAATCCTAATTTCGCTAGCCCTACGGAATCTATCACTTTGCATAACATCATGTTGGATTGTACACATAATTACCCTCCTCGCATACCGCATTGTACCGTTCCAACTTCTGTGGCAGTTGTAAAGAGTATGCCGCTCATCTTATCGCCGAGTGTGGTCAGTTCAGCGATAGAACACTAAAAACATTAATATTTGTCAAATATTATAGGATTATGTGACATCAAACGATGCTTTGATGATTGTCGTGTCAGTTTGTTGAGTAGTCGCAATCAGAAGTACCCCAACCCTGTCCAGCGTATTGGTTAAATAGCCGCCCGGCAACAAAACAATTCGATAGGGAACTATTAGCTCATACATTACTGGTCGAGCATTATAGAATTGTGTGTTTGGATCGGTTAGGTTCCTAATTCAAGATAACATTGCCAGCCAGTTTAAACTTTAGACAAATTTTAAGGGAGTAAACCTTTATAGTGAATGTTTAGTAAATGGTGTGTTATCATATTTTGCATCATGCATTACATAGTTCCGTTATTTTCATACATAATCTTTGTGTCTTGTTTATGGTTTGAGAAAGATTGTCCTTGTCTTGTTCAAATTTGGCATGTATTTTGCCATACCAACATCGCTGCATTCAGAACGAGCGTTAGCCCTTTGGTTTCATCAACAATGTCCCTCAGCATTGGCTCCCAAATCCTCCTATGAATCGTAAGGCAAACAAACTGATAAGCTCAACTAGCTCACTTTCCGAGATCAATAGCTGATTCTGATGCCGCGAACTTGGCCATTCGGAGGAATTACAATTACCCCAATTTCGCGTAGTACTCAATGTTTTGTTCCTCGCTTATGCGGCAACCTAATTGTTGTTATGTGACTAGTTAACGTGTCGTAACCTTGCGTTATCTTATTCTTGCCCGCATTTCACCTCTGATAACGTACCTGTTTAGCGTCGCTAATGCTTGTACATATTTTACAATAAATTCAAACGAAAGTCAACATTCAGTGTATTGTGTTCGTTTCTGTCAACGTTTATGTCCCGTCGGACTGGCCAGCGTCACGCGATAAGTCCTGTAGATGGTACATCCCAAGCCCTAAAGTGTGCCCTTAGCCTGTACTATTAACAGAATAGAGGAGAAAATTAGCGCAAGTGGTAGGTCCACCGAAAATTAATACTGCTCTTGAGAAGTCACAAACACTACTAGTTATAAAATTTAATAAACTAAATTGTACCACTCTACGAAATAAAGGCCGATTTCAATCTAGCAATACCAACCATTGTAAAAATACCACATCTGACATTAAACTTTCAGGGATCGTCGGAAACCTGTGGAGGCCACAATGGTCAAACATTTGCCGCACGAATTCGTGCCCTGAGCCAAGATTGAGACAAATTTCAAACGTTCCAGCGTTACAGCATTACACACCTAGTCGATACATATGCATACTAACTCACAGAATGGGTTACATCAACTTCCGAGATCGAGATAGGGAATAGCGACATGACAATATAGCCTGTGAGCAGGCGTCAGTGTCAGCCTCCCTGTAGGACCTCAGCAATAATACCAATATTAGACACTTGCGCAACCAATCGGGTGCGGTCCGAATACGCCTCGTGAAGCACGCTAGGAAAATAGCTTCTTGGGTGTGACCAGGAAAACTTGCAAAGTTACCGGGTGGGCCGGTCGTATCAGGCGATAGAGACACTCGGGGGGGGACCTCCAGAGGTAGACTGACTCCGCTCAAGCTGAGGGGAGACGTAGAGGTGCTCCAGAGAAGATGCTGAAAAAAGTTGAGGCTAGACTGTAAAATATTATTTTTGCAAACTGATTACATTTTTAAGAATGAAGGTTTTCTTTCGCGCAACGTTACGACATACACGCTGACGCTTTGAAGTCTCAGGGAGAGTTGTCGGAGCAGGCGGAGGTAGGGGGTAGGTCGTCTCAGAGGGTAGAGGCACTCAGGGGAGAAGTTCTCCGAAGGTGCCGAAAAAAGTTCACGTCCTCCATCTTGGGAAGGGGGCGTTGCGGCCCTCGGCGGAGGTCCTCCAAGGATGTGATGAAAAAGTTGACGACCAAAGCCCGACACAGAAAGCAAATTTAACTTGAAATTGACAACATATACCATTGAACTTTTATACTGTCACGTTAGGGAAATATATATTAACTTGTATTAATTATAATTATGTATGTATTGTTTTAGCACATACAAATGATACCGTACAAACTGATTCAGACCGTCGACGAGACCGGATAATGGCGCTAACCGAAACTCAGTTGCGACTTAAGATTGACGTTCTTCGACTGGAAAAAGCAAACCTACTTAATCAATGGAAGAGCATAGATAAAAATTGGCATCAATCTAACCCGTCTTCGGGTACAGCTGAATATACAAGTTCAGAAAACTATTACGAAGGGCCAACGATCGACCAATCATTGGTAACAGCAAAGCCAATAACAATCAGTAGTGCAATTGCGTTCAAGAATATCGAAAAACCATAAAATATGCAACACATATGACTCAAGTAGAGGATCGGTATGAAATAGATAAAAATATCATGAACATTCGAAAATATATATCTCGAACAGAAAATAAGAGCAAAATAGACGACTGTTCAATAACAAAATTACCATATTTTTTGACTTCTGAGGGCATACATAACAATAAATCAGTTTCGTTACATAGCCCGGTGAATCCAACAAGCGATCAGTAATTTTACATAACCCAACAAAATGTGCGTAAACAAAATATTGTTGTGGCGGAAAGTGTAACCTATCTTTAGTGAGATCCCCATGTATCACCAAATTTAGCAAAATTAATACATATTTGCAAAATTGATTTAGATTACGTATGTGGTCAAAACACACTAACCTATGTACAATTTTAAGTGGGTATATTAATGTGGGATCTAGTTTTTATGGCACCATTTTGGACTTTAACAAAAATGGCATATTGGCTTTATTATTCGCATTCACTATGACCACCTTCCTGTTATACGAATAACTTATGCTTATCTTGAACCTACAACGCAAGGCCGCTGCGTTTGGAGCCAGAAGAATATTAGAAAATGGTGTCTGATGTGCGGAAATTGCTTACATGAAGCGTGTTTCGCTGCCTTTCGTATATCTCAATGATATTTTTAATTAAAGATACAGGTTTGTCAATAGACGCTGAAAGTCACAGTAGACCAACGTCCACAAATGGGAACATCGTGTTATTAGCTAAGTAATATATGTGGATCATATGTTGCGATGTATATTTCTTATTTACCAATCATACTACAACATGTATATTTCTTATTTACCAATCATACTACATCATGTATACATTTGATCATTATTAGCAGTTTGGTTAATAGAGTGTTCTGTAAAAGGTTAATACAAATATGTTTCTACTACTAGAGTGCACATTCTCATGAGTTCTGATCATATTATAATAATACCCAGTTTGACTAAAGCGGTCAGGTCTGTTTAAAATCAAAAATGAAAAGGTTTATATATTCTTTTAGTTTTTGCATAAATATACGCTATGAAATGAGAAAGCTAGTTTCACGTGTTTACATATTACATGGAGTATACCTAATATACAATGAATCATATGTATTTAATTTAATATGTTTGCCATCTCAGATTGATGATAGTTTTGTCGATCAAACGTATATTTTTATTCAAGTTATCGTATATATTTATTAGAGGCCGGAAATGGCCAAAAATTCGAGGTCGGAGTGTTTACACTGTTGGGAAGTACGGAAAACCCTTGCTTTCATCCTGTCCTGGTCAATCTTATATGCATACATGGGCGCGGTCTGAAATCCTGCAGCTGCTAGTGGGTGCTTCATGGATGTCGTCCCGGGGAGGGGGGGTCAGCCGATCGGTGGGGAGGTCGTCAGGCCGTGATAAATTTTTGAAATTTGAACCTCAAAGTTTCTAAATGTTTTGGCAGTCATTTTTACCAATTTTTCCCTAAATTTTGTCCTTTCCCTAGAATTTTCCACGAGCTGAGGATGAGGGCGGGTGAGGAGCTTCAGGGAGATCCGGTTACCTACCAGGGGGATCGGAGACACCCCGAGTGGGATAACCCCATGAGCATATACATATATATCTTATATGGCTAGTAGTGCTTCTACAAACTTTAAATACATATTAAAAGCGTCAAACAAAAAGATTTTGGGTATTTCTGTACAAATTATCCTATTTTGGGGAAAGAATCAAAATACTTGACCAGGAACAGCCAGAAATTTAGGTTCGATGGTCCAGATTGCTGGCAAGCTCAGACTTCACTTCTTTAGTCAAAAATTTTAATATACTGATAAATAGCTGCGCACTAAAATAGGATCTAGTTGCATCGGGTAAACGTCGCCACCAGCTGAAAGATCCAAAAAATTTGCTTGCTGTAACTTAACTTAGATCATGAAAAACATGATGTAGTTTCTGTGATGCATATCGTACCATGAATATTGCTGGGAAACGCAGTGACGCGCTTTCTAAATTGTAATGCATCATTTTCATGACAACTAATTCATTCATTCATTCGATTTTTTCGTTCCGAATATACATTTGGCCTCTTTAATATGAGTCAGTGGTGTAGATTCATAAGATCAACAATAAGTGTTTACCGATAATCTGGCAGTCTAGGCATATAACGGGAGTTGCTTGTTAGGTGGCACCGTCATAGAGATCCCGAAATCTAGCCAGGATTTTACTAATTACGAGGCTATAAGTTCCTGCAGTATATATTGTACAGACGCACAAGTTGATAGTATATATATAATTGAGCAGTAGAAACATGTTTAAACAACTGCTTGGATTATTGATTCAGCGCTGTCGAAAAACGACCAATTTCACAATGTTCTGAACTGCTCATAATACAGGCAAGCGTATATTTTGAATGGCTATGTTTGGGCGGAATATATGCGGGCTACGAAAATGGATCTACTCCGTGCTGGGTCCTTCTCCGTGCTATTCGTTGGCAAATGATCTACCAATTTGACGCGAATTACAGCAGAACGATTTTAATGAAAATACATATATAATTATAAACTTCCTAAGCCACTGATATAGGTTTACAATTTGCGGGGTTTGCAGCCCTGCCGCAAGTACAACGGCTCTACAGTGGCGCTGCATTGACATTTTATTTGCGCCGGGTATCAGTTTGCTCAAAGATTTTTGTACGTGCAAATGCCCATCTCTGTGGTGCATAACAAAATTTACTAGTATATATGTATATATATCTATATATATATATATTTCCCGTTAATAAAAATAGTTCAAAACATAGTAAGACTGCGAAAACATTTTATGTATCCTAAGAAGCAAATTCTAAGAGTTTACAGTTCTTCGCGGAAAGAGCGCTATTTTTAATTTGTCTGCGAAGAACTTTGTTTTACGTCACCAGGTTAAAATAAGGGTCATATGTTTCAAAAACTTGTTGTTGCGAGAAAAATGTGTCAATCACTGATTCAACTGAAATGTTACATTTTAGACCAAGATGTTTCAGGCGCAAGAAATTTAAAACAGGCAAACATGATGGCGTATCTATAGGCCATATCAAGTAACAATCTTCTTAAATAGTAGCGTTAAGCTAGTAACTATCAATTAGTCACTGATTCCACACAGAAGACGATTCCAAAATGGGCTGGTTGCGTTGCAAACTGTCTGGGCTTTTTGTAACCGTCCAACATAATTATAGTTATCAACTTCTCATAAAATATAACTGCGTTTCTGCCAGCGTATCTTATAATAATTTTCATCTAGAATTGCAGTATATATATGAACGAAACGCGAACTTTATGTCTTCAGTTTTGTGATATATCTTTTGTCTCATTTTTTTGCTTTTTCCCATGCGGACATAGCATAATAGAAGATTTGTACACTATAGGTCCTGAATTAATTGAACTTTCACTCCTCAATTTGAACACTGTTTTGAATTTCGAGAACCGATTAACAATTTATGGGTTGTCGCAAAATATCTAATACGGGATGCTCTGGGGCAAGCCATGTTCACTACTTAATGAGCTATTTCGAAGCTTTATTTTTCAAACTGGCTGGTTGTCCCTATGTATATAAACAAACGTTGACATGCAGTATATAAATGACTGTCGGGATTATCATTTAACTTTCACATCCAATAACCACAGTGTAAGGTTGCATAGACGGTGAGCTCATGTGTGAAAGAATATATCCAGGTCGAAAATACCGTGATACTGAGATAGGAACTTCGATTGGGCTGATGAATTGACAGCTATAGCAATAAATCAACTACGTTTGTCTTTCAATATTCGATTTATCAATTGGAAAAAGTAAAATTACCTAGTGACTGAAATGTTGAAGTTAGTGTTGCGCAACGGCCGCGGTCTGGCCGGTCAGTATAAATTTTTGTCCAACCGATGACCGGCTTTGACATCAAACCTCCCACCGATGACTCAAAGGCTGGACGACGGGTAATGAACGGCGAAATGCATAAAAGCGTATCTAAATATGAAACGAATTTATTATTCGTAACCGCGTCGAATATCAAAAAGTTCAGGTAATTTCGTTTAATTAACTTATTATACAGCAGTAAATTTTCTGCTTTATAACAAGTGGAAATTAAATTGACTGCGGTATAGATACGGCTGACCGACCGGCGGCTCGTAACTACTAACCAACGACTTTCACGAATTACTGAAAATTGTTAACAGCCGACAGTTGGCCGCCGGCCGACGGACGTGAAAATTGTTAAATGGACGGCAGATTAATGCCGCCATCGGCATGCTGTTTAACGGCCAGCGGACGGTTTTCACGGCCGTTGTCCAACACTACTTAAAGGCACAAAGCATCAGAAAGCAAAATAATGTATAATTTAGCACTCTTTACACAAAATCGCCAGTGGTTACGCCGTGATAAAAGGAACGAAAAAGCACAGATTAACACTCTTGGAAAGGTTATTTAGGCACATGTGGTGTTAATGCCAAAATAGCGTTTCATTTAAAAGTCCAAATCAGAACTTAACAAATTGTTGTGAAGCAATTGGGTAGTTGCAAAAATTACATCAATTCGTTTGCAAAGAACATCGAAGACATCTTTTCAAACGGTATTGAATGCGTCATAGCTACGCTTTTTATATTATACTGATTGCAATCACGCATGGGTGAGTGAAGTCAATTTATAAAAAGAATCGAACTCGGGCCTGCAAAAAAGAATGATAAAAGATTCGAAGGCCAACCATTGTGAACGAATGGAAACACCGATCATGTAATGGATTTCTGACAGTGTGCGTTTGAATGGGACGAGAAGATATATTTCTGAACAGCGCAAAGCAACTACTAAGTACAGGAAAGCATATCACCAGCTGTAGCAGCAAAAATGGACGTTGGTTTTTGAAAGCTTGGCTATTATATCTGCAGGCTGTGTTTGAAGGGTATCAAAAACAAACAAACAGAACGGTGTATGACTGCGGTATGTTATAAGTTGAGAAGACCTTAACTTTATATGTACATAGATGTAAAAAAATCTTAGGTATATTTGCCGAAAGTGTTAAGTACTTCTGACCTATCCGTGTGACTAAAGAATAATTTGGATTGACAATATATACAATCTTTTCGTTAAATTTTATTTATACATCTATCACTGCTGCGGCTGGTCACAGTTTCGACATTTGGATCAACTCTACGCGGCACAAAAGTTTTTCCGAAACTGCGACAATATATAAGTACAAGTTTGGATACATTTATCGCTGAGGAAAATGTAAACATTAAAATTATGCATTGCATTTATTGTCCTAGACTGCAAGCGAGAACGACAATTATGCCGCCATCTTGCGATATGTTATTTAGTTGACATTCCTGCTCACTTATGCGACTAATTTAAATACCTCGGTTGTTAATCCTTGACAGCAAACTGTTGTAAAAAGGTTGAAATATTTAACTTATTAACACCTACGCATTCTTACACCATTTCCTTTGGTTACATATTATACTCTTTGGCTATGCGGGACCTCGTGATTGTGGCTTCGCCCTGCGTTGTCTGAGAAGCTATATACGGAGAGAAAAAGCGCTATCGCAGAATTCTTGGCTGCCTTACAATACAATACAGTTAGTGGAATACCGCCTGCAGTTGATCGATATAATAACCAATTATATAAATTACAAAATGCTCCGCAAATCCAATTCCCAGTGCACTATCCAATTACACAAGTATACTTCCCGCGCGCTTAGCAACGAGCCTTAAGGATCCGAGCAATACCTCCGAAATGACTCAATGACTAGTGAATGTCAATTACGATCCAGCGTTTCGCGTAAGATTGGCTTCGCTGTGACTTATATATAACATTGTTCATTGGACGCGCAGCTGGAACTTAATTCAGAGCGTAAAGATTTAGTGAGAATCAAACTTTAAGTGGGTTAAATCAAGTTTGCGAGGTAGATTAATTCTATTCTAATTATTATTTTGATTGCCGTGGTGCATGAGATATATACACTACAAAAACGTTAAGTCAAATTTTGAGTATTGAGACGGCATTCCTTAACCCTACGCTTGACTTAAAATTTACTAAATTTGAGTCAAAGCTTGACTCAATTTGAGCAGACTTTTAACTCTGTAGTTGGTCCCTTTATAACCCTAAGCTTGAGTTAAACATTGATACAGTTTGAGTCAACTTTGACTTAAAACTTGACTCAAATTGAGTCAATTTTAACTCAAGCTGAGAGGTAAAAAAGGGCCGGGTCAATACTTAATATTACACTCAACCTTTTGGAGTGTAGGCAGCAGTACAGCAAATGTACTGAAAAACGTTGTATTCATTCCACTGCTAATCAGTTTTTAACAACAGTTACTAAAATTTCAAAAAATGTTACGATATGTATGAACTACTTAGCTAGCACCAAGAATTATTTATTTTGTAGACCTATTATTTCTCATTATATTGCGCCTGTCAACCCAAGTGAGAGCGTACTGATGGTGAACAGAAGCCCACAATATCCCCTTTGAATGTATTCATTCCATTGCGAGTGCACTTTCAAAATCCGCTTTTGACAACAGTTATTAAAAATCAAACATTGTTACGTTATACCTGAACTAATTAGCTGAACTAATCTTAACTATACCTGAACTAATTCAAATGAGCTCAACTATACCTGAACTAATTCAAAATTTCTTTATTTTGTCGACCTATTCCCATTGTATTGCGCAACTCAACCCAACTGTTACAGCGCAGCATCTAGTTAAATCGAAAATAATTCCTTTATTACCATGCTTTCGCCCGATTTCCTATGGAACTCATAATTGATGTTTAGATTATCTTTACAAATTGCCCAGGTAATCCTGAGGGGCCACACGTTATATCGTTAGGAAAAAGAAAAGCTTCGAGCGGAGGTTCGGGGGCGGGAGTCCCTGACTTTGGCTTAGCGTGCGTATCACATAAGGGCCTACGCTTAGGCTTAGTATATCGAGCACGGCACCGCATGCTTCACACTTATCCCCACAAGTTTACCTTGGCCCTAATTATCAGTAATAACATTTAATGAAACGGCATGGGGCTTCTGTGTCCAAATGCTAGTTTTATATTGACGAATACATTGTCCACCTTGAATGACCCATCTCCGCGAGTACTGACATGAAATCGATGCAGCTTTTTAGCACTACGCAGCAAGTCGTCAGCTGTAGCACTAAGTTTACGCGGCTTCTGATCTGACGTATACATATCTTCGTCTTCTCGGTACAAGTCATCACCTGAAGTTGTAAAAGCAGGTTATAACGATTAGTAAAATGACATCTTGGTTTTACAGAGGGCTAAATTATGTGGTACGCCGACATTCAGGCTCAGGATAGTCTGTTCAGCGTTACGAACATATCAATAACAGAAGAACCTACAACTCTACGTTACATGGTTTTTAGATTTGCACAACCAATTCGAAAAAATCTTATATTGAACTTTTGACATTCTATTTGAGCTATCTTCTCTTGCAGTAAGCAGTTACTGTTGATCGCTAGAAAACGTGTTGTTAGTGTTTTTTTGGCCATTTAATAAGAGTCTCACGTTTCTGTGTACGACGCACGGCACCTATTAAATCTAGCTTTCCACAGGCGATGACTGAAAGAACTCTCGGTCCCTACAGAGGTATGCGAGTGCAAAATATTTTTTGAGACAACAGGCACATGCGCAAATTTTGTGCACCGCCAATAAACCTGAACTCGCGAGCTCAGACGATTTTTGCAGGCCCTTGAAACCCACTAATTGTAAACCTATATCGCTGGCTTTGGAAGTTCTTCATTATTGACTTTAATCCATTATACTGTATTTAGTTTCATTATACTGAATTCTTTACCGTTGGCTTTGGGTTCACAGGCTGCACGACGATCGTGAGATACTTTCTTCGCGCATCTCCCTACCGCCCAGGCAGCCACTCTAAACAGACATCTTAAACACATTTTGAAATTGGTCAAACCCGCGTTCTGTTGCTACAGCGTCGATTGAACAAAGCTGGTATGCATCGGTTTTTCGGATACACACCAACTAACACAGACTTTTGGGTAGTACCAGCTAAAGGGACGAGAACCATCTGATTAAAACAGCGTCTAATAAAGGAACAATTTAGTTGTTTCGATGAGGGCGCCCACTGTTCCACATCAATGGAACCATTAAAACAAATCACATAGTAATTTCAAAAGCGAATGCTAAAGAACCTTGTTTTTAGCACGCCGCTCATTAAACGGAACATTTCATTAATCGTTCTCATCATCAACCATGCAGGATTATACATCCAGTGAGTAGCCAGTACTAACGCCCGTGCCCGGCTCATCCCGCTGGTATTAAAGGAACCATATCCGCGCACAGCTCTAGGTCCGTCTCCCTATTAATTGTGCCGAACCGCCAGGAAGTCATGGTAAATCTCACTTATGGGGGCTGCTTTGCACATATCACATTACGCACTGGGTAGAACAGATTAATCATATCCTATTTGAATCCAAAATAATTCAAGGCATAATAAATTGTACGCTAGTCGCTAGTGTCACAGCCTCCGTTGTGTTTATCGCCACTTATGTGATACACATGTTATGAAAAGAATTGCTAAATGTCTTAATGATCAGCTTTTCCATTATATCTACTCCATTCAAGCACCTTGACGTTTGGAATACCTGTAGACCTATGCATTGCATTCTTCACTTGAAATAGACTAACGATGGTTCAATAACAAGTAGCACAATTGTAGGCTTACAGGTTAGGTTCCCAGTGTAAAATCGGTCGTTTTAAATTAATATATACAACTTGGAAATAATTCTGTCCTACATAACACCAGCCAAGGTGCAATTGAGAAATGCTGCACAAGACGCCAATTCCGTCAAAACCTTTCTTCTTCGATAAATTAGCCCTTACGCAACAGTTTTTGTTTTCGATATATAACAAAGTTGCACGTTGCCAAGACTTCCGGGAAACCAGTTTTGATAACTGAACCACTGACTGAGACATGGTAGGTTTATGGTATTTTAATAGTTATTATAGGGACAACAATGAAAATAATCCTGCGTTTTCTTGGGGTCACTTTTTCGCTGGGTTATGTACGGACCATCTGTGTCCGCGCTGGAGTCACAGAATCTTCCAGAGCAAAACAATAAAACACTGTAGTATCTGATTCCGATTGAGCCCGCGAAACATTTCAAACTATGTCCCTGGAAGTGGAATGTGACCAGCAAAGCGCACTCAATCGTCAGTAATGGTGTGAAAAGCCCGATACGGCTTTCCCTTGTTTTCGCTTGCTGCCATGTACATTGTGATCACATGAACGTCGAGCTCTCAGTCGCAGATATATTTATCAGTCAAGTAAAACTTCTTGGAAAGTTCGACGGGTTTAGAACGCGGTGAAAGCATCAGCTTAAGCTAATGGCCTAAAGGGTAATGACTAGCTGTAGGGCATAGGCTACCATGAGTCACGTCCTCGTGCAGGCCGGAAACATCAGCTGGCTATGAACCAAACTAATGTTTGTCCCTGCACCAGTTGAACGGCATTTAACAACAAAATATTACAATCTAGCGGTTAATTTTATCATCTATGGGATACCCTTTATTCAAATCACGTAGGTTTGAGGTACATACTACGCAATTATCGAGTGAATACTAAATAGACGGCACCAAAACTGAAATAGTACAATTAAGTTGAAGAAGCGCTTAAAGGATAACAATGTTTTTGAGCATCAATTTCTTATTTGTAGTAACTTGAGGTGTGGGTCACTTTTTTATTGAAATAATTATCGTTGAGCCTGTGGTACGTGGTATAGTTGTGTTGCCGCGTTGTCATGTTATATCTGCAAATAGTAATATCATAAATACTATCTTTTGTTTTTATCCTGTCTAAAATATATCTCAAATTCCTACCATTGAGAACCATGATCCTAACGCCATCTGAAGAAACATTGGCTTGTGGACAATACGTTTCGAAGCTCAATGCTTCCCTTCGTTGAGCAAAATCGTTCAGTTCATCAATAGTAGAAAAGGTTGCAAGACGAGCCAATTCATAAGCCTGTGGTGGAGCAAGTTGAAGATCACCATTGACAAATTGTTGGACTGCTTCCGATGGATCAATCCACTAAAAGAGAACAAAAAGTGAGATATATGTATTTCCTCTTGAACGAGTTTCACATAAAAAATTAAACATTAATGCTTTCATTTGCACAGTCCGAAGCACTGCTTATTATGGTGGGAACTGGCCGGATTTTTTGTTGGGAGGCTGCCGGGGTGGGGGGAAGCGAAGTTGCTCCGAGATGAATCCGAACCTCAGGGGAACAATACCGCCTCGCCACTATGAGCATGTGTATAATAACAAATACTTAATCTATGCCACCAAGTTCAAAAATTTATATTTTAGAACCAGGCCTGTAGCAACCATAGTTCCCTGGCCTCTAATATTTACAGAATATATAGGCATTAATCATAAAATGCTCAATGCTAGTTTATTTGTAAATTTTTGTTGCCTAAATGGAGTAAGGCGCGACACCTTTGCAGTTGATTAGCGGACTTCAGCGGTCCCTTTATTAGGTATTCCGATATATCCACGGTTAGATAGTGTAACGTTGCATAGTGCTTAATACATATTTGCCAGGGAATAACAGGAACCGAAATTTAAACCGGAACCAGCAACCGGAACCGTCCAATTAAAACCGGAACTTGGTCTTCGAAACTTATATAGAGTAAAACAGATGAAGAAATAAAGGTATAGTGGATTTAAAATGTACTGAAAAAAACTTTTACATTAGATTTAATGTATTGCGATGGCATTAGTGCCTTTCTGAAACTTTAACGAGACTGAGGAAGCTAATAATGGTTATTTATGGATTAATATGTCGGTTTTTGGACACACAGAGCAAGAAAATGCCTTCCACTATACACCCATGCGTATACTGCGTCAATCTGCTTGTAACTAAGTATGCTTGCATAGAGCGTAGAATAAACACTTTTACTCTGTCTCCAGTCGCATCCATTTGCTACACATACGTTTGTTACATGTAGTTCTGTAGGAAACTTGGAATTATTGTTTATATGGCTCAAGACAAAATAATAAAAGGTAATTTTCTGATCAGTGGTCAGACCCACTGTTTAGGCTAGCGTTGTGCAAACAGTGGCCGTCGGGCAGATGATAATGATGATAACTTTCTAATCAGAATGCTATAAATGAGACAAACTGGGATACTGCTCGCACAGTTTCAATAAATACAGGGCATTGCCAAGAAAGCAGTTTCTGGCTGCGTTGCAGATAACGTTACTTTACTTTAATGTTTACCGATTTACAAAATTTACAAGCGCACTGCCCGGTGCTTGACGCAATTTATGTTAGCCAAGCTTACGCTAAGTACTTCTACGTAATCCATACACTGTTACTCAGTTGGACCGGCTTAATTCGAACATTACCCCGCAGACTTCTGAATGTGTGAAATACCTGCTACAAACATCGACCGGACCTGGCTTTGTCTTGTTAACAAACTCCTGCACGTTGAGATGAAAAATTCCTACTGAAATTATTTGCCGTACTTACGTTTCACAAGGCAAATTGCAGAGTTAATATTTTCTTTTGCATGGTTGTATTGGAACTTGATCATTGTATATATATTACATGTTTGGACCACAGATGAAGCAAAAACGTGGAAAATTTCTGAACCGGAATTCCGGTTCCGGTATAGATTTAGCCCTTTGCCGGAACCGTAACCGGAACACGATTTTCGCCGGAACCGGAATTCCGGTTATTCCCTGATATTTGCGTATGCGCGGATCTAGTAGTATATAAAGGAAGGTTTAAAATGAAAAATGCATTGAGAGAGTTACGTTTCGCCATAGTAAATTTTGAGTAAAATGTATAATTTATTTATATTAGATATAAGAAATCTCATTGTACGTAATAAGGCTGTCATGGCACAACATATCCTGTTCAGTACAGCGGCAGGACGGAGTACCGACATACTCGGCCGAACAGAACACCAGCTTTCCCTACCAGTTACGGTGTCCCAGCCTACTCGGCCGGCCGATAGGCGATGGTCGTGGAAAACATGGCCGAGGGTGGTTTTTCCGGCGGGTGCCCAACACTAGTGCTTATATAGGACTGCGACAGTTTCTCATGTACGACAAGCTTGATATTGCGACCCGTTAGCTAAAGTTTGAATAACTATGGATTCGACAAACAGTTCAGTCACTAGTGCACGCGGTCTAAGCCCAGAAATCCAGGTTCAATTGGCCCGTGCAACGAAGACTGCTTATTGTTACATGACGTCGCGTTAATTCGCAATATAAAAAAGTTAGCAATTATTTCATCAAGTAAGATAAGATTCTATATATGTAAATGTAACTTTAAAAGTCAAGTAGTTTTTGACGTTTGCTCTAAAACGAACTTGTAACGATTTTTATTGCAGCGTCAACACATGGCTTCCAGCATATTGATTGACGTATGAAGTGAAGGATGTTCCTTATTTCATTTCAACACATTATTACTCGGATTCTGTATGATATGAGTGAACAACTAGAATGGCAATGCCACTCAAAACTATAAAGTATTCGGATTTTGACCTAAGACCAACACTGGCAGATCCAGGAATTTTTGACGGATGCTCATTTACAGACCGTCCCCCACCCAAGCACGCAGAACATTTTGGCAACAATAGGGTGTAGAGTGGAAAACACTGCGGTAAAAATATTGGAGAAAAATTTTTTTGCTAACTGGCAAAAAAACCCCGAGACATCTATACCCCAAAGTTGTTGTCACAGACAAATTCAAACTTTCCCTGGGGAAAATATCGCTAAATTGTCGCAGGCAGATTTTTCCCCTAAGGCAGATTCTCCTGGCTAATCACCATGTCCGAATCGCTTTTCTTAGTGCATGATGTATCACTTGGGCCGAAAAATATGGTGAAAAACCCTGCCTTAGATACTGCAACACAACTAATCACGCATTTAAGGAAACCGTATGCCTTTCTTTTCTATATTATATATATTCATACATGTCGGCGGTCGATCATGCCAGGGGGTAGAGGCCCCCCACGGGGGGGGGTCGCGGCCATCCCAGGGGGGGGGGTAACCCCCCTGGCCGGCCAAATTTTCCTAGGGGGTTTAGTCGTGAGGACCTTTTTAGTTTGGTCCTCGCAGCCACATTTTTTGCCTATGAGCGCAGTTTTTACAGAAAAATTAATAAAATATCAACCCTTTTCGAACCACAAATGTACGGCCGTACGTGCACCTTTAGCAACCAGTAGGTGCAATTTGCGCAAGGTTCTGCACTAAGGTCATACTTCGAAATTCGTCGAGGAGCTGCCAAGCCCCCCTGCGGGGGGGGGGGTGCTGCGCACTTCAGCCCCAGGGTGGATCACCTTCGGCCTCGGGGGGGGGGGTCCGGACCTCAGGGGGGTTACCCCCCTGCCGGCATGTATGGATATATTACTTATACATGGGAGAGCACAACTTATATGATATATACTAAAATTTAACGAAGAATATGGATTTTAATTTCAATTCAGATGTTGGCTACAACGCTTTCTTACAGTGTAAGAAAACACAAAAGTATCCAGAGTCGTGGGCAAAAATAACCAGTGGTTTCACAAGAATTAATAGCGGAGATTGCGCTCCTAAGCGAACCGTGTAGAGCTAAACCCGTCGAAAGGAACATTACTCATTCGCTGTGGCAAATCTATCCAAGTGTTTGTTAAACCATCTTGCCCATGTCAATTTAAGGGCCGAAGGATAATGCATGCCATGCCGTTCTCGATATATATACTAAGCCTGAGCCTTAGTCTAAGCTAAGATTTCTATATGTGCCATGTACTAAGCCTAAGTCGGGGGGACTGCCCCCCGAACCCCCGCTGTAAGCTGTTCTTTTTTCTAACGTTATAACGTCCGGCCCCTAAAGTTGACATGGGCCAACCATCTGAGCGTATGAAAGGGCGGAAATCCTAAGGGCCAATACGTTGTATCTTTAGAAACGGCCAAAGTAACCTGAGGGGCAAAATAACATGCAGGCTATGCCGTTCTCGATATACTAAGCCTAAGTTAAGGTCCTCCTATGAGACGTACACTAAACCAAGGAATAAGTCTCAGAGGAAGATGAAACTTACTCTCACGAAAGGCGGTGGCAAAAAGGTTTCGGTTAATGCGGGTGTAAGAGTGTTTTATAAAGCAAGAAGTGTCATGGAAAGACATGGCTGGGACCATACGAAGGTACTGCCGTTCTTAAAACTGGCCTGGTGAAGATAAAAACCTTAAGTCGGGAGTTGAGCTCTACTGCTATCTCGCAGAGCCAGGTGAAAAAATATGCAGAGAGAAGACAACGTGTTTCCAAGCCAAGAATTTTTGTTCCTGCTGAGGAAATCTGGCAGAACTATGCAGCTAAAACGTAAGTTTGGTGATTGAGAAATGTCGGAGAATCACACCAGTTCAAATGCCTCTGAAAGACACTGTTCAGAGAGTTGATGTCGCGAGAGATGGCGATTGTTTCTTTCGATGTGGTAGTTATTGGATCACGGGTTCAGAGGCCCATCACGCCAAAGTTCGCAGTGAATTGGTTACATCCATGTCCAGTGCCTTTGAAAAGGTTCTTGATACTAAGCAAAACGACATGCTGAGTACATAGCTGAATCACGTGTAGACCAATTGGGCGAATGGACCACCGACACAGAAATATTTTCGGCTGCAGTATTTTTCTACACGAACATGTGTGTTCTTTTGTGGGTAGAAAGACTCGAGAAAGATGGCTGAAGTTCAGTGTGTTCTTTTGTGGGTAGAAAGACTCGAGAAAGATGGCTGAAGTTCAGTGGTTCCATACTGAATTATGCGGTGGTTCGCAAAGAATTCTCGTATATATTTCAACCAGAGCTGGAAGTGGGTCAGTGGGTCATGTACTAGGCGATTTTGGGTGGGTCACGTGGGTCGTGGGTTTTTACTCCCGACCCACGCAACGATTTTAGCTGTGATTTTAATATCATGAAATTGAGGATCCGTTCGCCAGCTCCCGTTCAACACCAGGAACGTCCGTTATTTCGCACAGACCGAAAGTTGAAAATTTTGCTGCAAAGTTTGGACATGAATGCGTCATCTATGAGAATCTTCCCTGCCCAACGCATGGCTATAACTTGCTTCGATGGTGGTGCGACAATAAAGAGCCCATTCCTCTGCTCAGTTCTGTGGCTCGTACCTTGTTTGTATTTCCTGCAAGTTCATCTGAGGCTGAACGACATTTTAGCACATTTAATAGTTGCAATATTATCACACCTCAAAGGTCATGTCTTGAGCCTGATGTTGTTGAATCACTTTCAGTTTCCATTGAACATTATAAGAACATCTGAATGAAAATGCAGTGGTATTTGAGCATGAGCTATAGTATTATACCTTGTAAAAATTGTGTTTTAATATGCAGTGTTGTTTTTAATTCTTCGTGCTTTAAAATTTGTATGAGCAGCTAAGCCAACCAAACTCTAAAGTTGTGTAACATTAAGATTCAGTTAATATGCGCGAAGGCATTGATGGGTCGTGGGTCAAGTGGGTCGTTGAATCGTGGGTCAAGAATTGTGACCCACTTCCAGCTCTGATTTCAACCATCAATCATAGAATCATTATAACGTTATTTAGGTAGAAAAAAGCTATTCTCTTGAATTTATAACGAACGGTTGCAAACTTTGTACTGTTTGCAAAATAATGTGCAATTATGTATAATTTTATGGAAATTTAGGATACTATGCTGACGCGAGATAAACTTAGCAGAAAATCAGCTGGAAATAAATTTGAGCAAATGTTCCCCCGGTAAAATCTGCCTGTGACCTTCGACGCCTATGGACCTCAACCCATCCATCATCACTAAATTATTCTGACACGGTTCTTATTTTTTACAATTTTGATAACACGACTTAGATGAGACGGTGGGCTCGAGTTCTCTTTCTAGATGCCATAGCGAAAACTCGAGAGACGATCGCTAGTAATGTATTGTGTAGTTGAAACCCAAAGAACCATGAATATTGCAGTTACACCAGAATTCAGAGGTACATAATTGAAATTACCAGTTACTTAATAACGTAGTGGCCTAAATGTTGAACTCTAAAGGTGTATGTTAACTTGTGTACCTTCCAAATCGTAGAGAGCATATCATTTTTGTTAAAATTTCCAATACGTGGCTGTGTATCTCTGGAACCTGACTAGTACGACTGAATGAAAATTGAGAGCGATTTCGGAAACCTGATATGAAAGTTCTATTGGGTATTAAATATGACACTAACCACCGATGGTTTCTTAGCGAATGTATAAAACAGACAAGTGGACAACGCTTGCCATAGGTCTCTCATGGTACTGTTTTAGTTTTTTTGCGCCTACGTAAGCTGCAAATTTTGCAATGTCGTGAACTTGGTGCGACCGATTCATTTGGTCAAACAATACGAGTATCAATATATATTTCTGTATTAATCACATTTAATTCACAAAAGAACAACGCGTTGTGGAGCTTAAATGGTAATATTTTCGTTTCCTATAAGTATATACGTAAATTGTAAATGTTTAACGTTATGAACTAGCGCGATCAATTTTGTCAAACAATACTTCACACTGGACAGGCATGTCTGCTTATCAACTTTATGATTTAAAAGGTCTGAATCTTATGTTTAGGCGACTTAATCAAAAAGGTTTTTCTACAAGACTATGCTCAATGTCGTATATTTAGTCGAATAGTTTTTTAATCACAAAGAACGGCAACATTCATGGATAAGTCTCATAGTGGTAACACGATTGCCACTAGCAAATTAATTTCAAAGAGAGTTGTATTTTTGTAGAAGAGAGTAGCGACGTTTGTTTGTCTCATATATGACATTTTATCAACGGTTCGAATCCGAACAATGTGAACACTTCGTATACAAAACGTGTGCAAATCGAATCGAATCCGACTCAATATGAACATGGGATTAGTGCATGCATAAATCCCCTCGCCTACAGCGGTATTTTACGTCAAACATAGTTAAATAAAGGTACAAAATAGATGCATGTTACATATATATGCATAAACATAATAATTTGGCTTATTGCATACATACCTACAGCTAATCAATTACACAAACGCCCACATTTCGCACAAGTGAAAAGATTAGGAGCTCGCTTTATTTCAACTGACAATTATTAACTGCCGAACAAAAAGCATTAATAATTTATCTAAAACATCAGACCAAAAACGATAAAACAAAATAACACTTCATGAAATACTTATATTATATATAATGAGGTCGCTGACTATGTCCTTTCGAATATACGTTAAATGGTTACGAGAGGAACGTGTTTAATTCCGTGCATGATCGGTATGTGTAACAATAAAAGCAATAAGATATAGCTCATTTCGACGAGCTGCTTTAAGGCGAAGGGCCATTTTTTTGCAGCTGTTGATGCCAAAAATTTGCAGCATGTATCTCAGCACTGAGTTACTAGACTTAGAAACGCACTGCGTAGAGGTATTCGGCCTGGTTTACATTCACAGTGGATAAAGTCTGTTTCAAACATTTGTTTATATGACCCATTACACATTTACTAAATACACCACATGAGAAATAACAAAAATTGTATTGTGTGCTACTGAAAGATTAAGATTCACACTATTGGCAAGGTTTATTATCCAATTATTCGGCGTAATTTGTCACCCAATGAGTGCACAGATATGCTATGTAATGCAATAGGTAGAGACCATGAATGTTAAATTCTATGAATTTTCATAATTTTACCACTACTACCAATACTATTACATAGTATTGAAATCAATTCTCCAAAAATCATTTTATTTTTATACATCATGCTACAGAATAATGCACAAATTTGCTTAAATTGCGACACAAATGTTGCTCGATTTGGTGCAGAAAATTAATGCAATTTCAAGCCTCGTAAATGTGTAATGCCAGTCAGGTCACAGATTGTTGTGTTATATCAATGACAAAGTTTATTAAGTATAAGTAGAAAAACATGTTTGTGTAATAGAGGCTACGCAATTGAACAGAACTTTATAAATTCGCAATCAATAAATCTTTAACGTGTGAATGCAGATGTGTTCACAGAATACACAACAGTTTCGCGAATAACGCATACACTTTCACATATACCAAATTTTGACTGATGGTAATAGAAACAATAACATTTCACGGATATGGGTTATGACACACGGGACAATAGCGGTGACACTTCGATATAGCGCTCTGCAGTATTCCAAGTTGCTTCAACAAAGAGAAAATTTATACCGGGGATTGCTGCACCGTTTGACACAGAAGCGAACAGTTCATCTTACGTACAACAGTTCCTACATTACGAAATTATAACGGGTACAATTAAAGGAACGCCGATGCACAATGCTGTTACTGCTGTTGATATTCCCAAGCGATTATATGCAGCCAAAATAGTAGTTATAGGCAAGAGCATAGATATAATATCATGTTTGGATATTAATCATGGCCGCTAGCAAGTATGGCCGAACTATTCTGGTATCTTATAAATAGAAACTCTGTATATGGGTTATTTCCAAGAGTCCATGATGAAAATTCACAAGTAGAAACAACTCTTGCCATACTTCTATCGACTAGATGTGGCGAAGAAAAATGTGGAAGGGAAATGTGAGTTTATTCAATATATATTTAGTCATGTATGTGCTTGAAAATAAGTATTTAATTCACACGACTCAAACAAAGGGCTACCAGCACATATGTGTTGTTAATAGGTATATATACCTATATTACGAAACTTAGCCACTTAGAGACCCACTACAACGCTAAGATCGTTGACAGACTGCATGTAAAAAATAAAAAAATTACTTTATTCATTCTCTTGGAAATTTGTTGGCTATTTGAATGACATCAGTGGCGAAGCAATAATGCATATGGCCGTGTACAATGAATGCATCAATGCCAGGAAGAGGGTTAATATAATCTGGTTAGACCTTAGGTCCTTTCCAGCAATCCAAATCTGTTTGAAGGATCTAAAATCTAATCCTATTCAAGAAACCTAGTAATTTAGTCA
This sequence comes from Trileptium ribeirensis, assembly GCA_030248225.1. NCBI lineage: Eukaryota > Metazoa > Nematoda > Enoplea > Enoplida > Thoracostomopsidae > Trileptium > Trileptium ribeirensis. The sequence goes on from JASANE010000493.1 coordinate 60,531, forward strand.
ATTTTACTTGATAGCTTTGGGAGCTATCCAAAATTTCACACCCAAAGAATTTCAGTCTTAAATCTCTAAATTTACTGCATTCAAAAGGCAAGTATTTTCATTTTCCAAATCCTCACCACACCTTCTGCACATCTTCAATATCCAAAGTCTTGAAATGTTTCATAAAATTGCCGTGACCGGTAAGAAATTGCACGGCAATTTTCATTCTGTCCTTACTCAATTTCCATAGAAACACAGATTTCCTTTATCAATTTCTTTGAAGAAACACCTAGTCTGCAAGCACCGGTCGTACGCCATGTTTTCGATTTTAATTTATGATACATATTGCTAAGGGTGAAATGCTCGAAATGTGCGAAAGTTTCAGCTACTCGGGCAGCGACATAACTCCTGAAGGCGGCTCTGAACGCGATATCGTGTGCCGTGTGGCCAAAGGTAGGCACGCCTTTGGCAAGCTGGCCAGAGTTTGGTCATCATCTGAGATATCGCTTAAAACAAAACTCAGAGTGTATAATGCAAGCATCCACCCAGTGTTGTTCTACGGTGCTTCAACCTGGACTGCGCGCCAGTGCGAGCTACAAACAATCAACGTTTTCGAAAATTTCTGCCGAAGACGAATCTTGGGTGTATCCATAATCGATCGCCATCGAAACGCCGATATCTTGCGCTGGTTCCAACACGACCCGCTGTCTCAACACCTTCAGAAGCACTGCTGCAGCCTGCTTAGACATGTCCTGCGAATGAAGAATGACCGCATGCCAAAGCTACTGCTAACATCGCCAACTCCAGCACTCTGGAAAAGACCAAGGGGACGTGCCGCCGAAACAAGGAAGCGACAAGTTGCGCGAGACATGGAGAACGCATTCCGCTTCATCCCGAGAGCACGCTGGAAAGCCAACCCGTTCCAGGAGATGATCCCGTGTGCCAACGACCGCAACCAATGGCGCGAACTGTGAAACATGATGGCGGCCCGCAATTCCGGAGGGTCAGGTTAGACAGGCCAGGTTAGACATAGTGCTAAATTTAACTGGCTTCATAATAAAGCGGCTATTTCCACTCTTGTTTGTTTCGGCATGGATCAACACAAAACCAAGAGATACACTGTAATTTGGATTAGTTTTTCTGAATAGTTCATAAAATTCCGACTAATTTACATTCGTTTGGCCTGAAATGGCCAAAATGGATGGGAACTGTTTATATGAAACCCCTGGATAATAGCACGATATATATATATAGTGGAGTATCACTGAGTATCACACTCCACTACGTAATGTTATCGTAATATTTTTTACAGATTTTGCGCAGCGGAGTGTTTGTCATAGCAGCAATATTCCACAGGGCGTTACTCTCTAAAGCTCAAGAGAAATTGCTGTTTCATGCATCAAAGTAAAATTTTAATAGTTTCAAGTTTTGTCTGTCAAGGCTTAGGACATCGTAACATGTTGGTATAGAGAAAGTCTACTTTAACCGAAACAAACCTCAAATTAAAATTTGCACGTTGAAATATAGAAGTAAATAACGCTATATCATATTGTATCTTGATACTTGGACCTGGACGAACCATACTTGCATATCAGTAGCTAACACAATAGCAACTGATCAACTGATTTGTACTGTAGCAACCATATATAGCAATGGATAATCTAATAATCAAATTAACAAAATATTTTACACACTATGACAAAAGCCAGAGGTAAAGGCAGAAGCAATATCCAATGTCAGACATTACAGCAAAGCACGATTTACATATGACTTTTAAGGTTACAGCAATATGTTCGGACCAATTAGTCCACGCATCACGCAATATTGACGCTTAACCACTTCATAGAGCGCAATAACAACTGCCTCAATGTCACATACATTTACCAACAAGAGTTACTATGAAATATACTTTTGAATGAAAATGTTATTATTTGAAAACAATTTCTGTCAATACAAACACATTACTATGTTTCATGTAGCATTATTCCGTTCATGTTTCCATTAGTAGGGTATAGGCTTCGCGATCTGCATATATACCTTATAAATTAAAGCATAACACAATAAACATAGCAACAATGACATCCCTGGCGGAATCAAACAACTCTTATATACGTATACATACAGCGGAAAAGGCGAAGTGACACTTCAAAGGCATATCCGCTACTTAATCTGCCCGCACCTACTTGCTTATATAAAACGATTGCATCAAGTTCAATAAGAATATCACACTGGAATATAAGATCCAAAATTACAAATTAACAACACTAATAGCATAGTGGTGTTGTTCATTAACTCTGTTGTTAGACAAATTGTTATAAAGTTACTGCGTTAATGAGATCAACAATACTATAATTTACAACAACAAAAATTGGTCGTTTAGAGTTACCTATATAAAATGATCTCGCAATCTACAAAAAAGCTGCAATTATACAAATATATAATGTAAGAAAAGTAAAATCTCTAAAACGATGACACGTTAAAGCCAAAATTTAAACATTAGTGAATACATTAAAAAATTCAAAATATCGAACTTTTCTATATACCCATTGGATAAAAATATTTCCTTAAAAGGACTTCATATACAATAGAAATAGTACAGCTAAATGCAAAATGCTCGCGCTAAAAATATGAATATGGTGTAGAGTTTCTGTCAGATTGTGTAGTTTTGAATCCTTTCTACCTCTGTTGAGAACTTCTCAACTGGAAATATTTAGAGAACCGACATTTTAAAAATATGATCAGATATAGGAAAACAAATCACTTAGAATAAAAAATTTCCGAAAGCGATTATATAAAAATACAAGAAATATTAGATTTTTTCTGGCATTTTAAGACTCAAATAATTATAAACGTCATGAACTTTTATTTTTGAGGCCACTCCATGACTACCTTAATACTAGCTTTATACGAACGAAGAATAAGGTTTGAAAATTAGACAAATTGTAATGTTTTTGCCGTTCCTACCAAATATGTCAGACACTGGGAAGAAGTTGTAATTGCTGGATTAGCTGAAGCTATTATTATTAAGAGCCTAAAGAACTTAAATATAAAGGCACGTCTAGAGCGGTGACAAAATTAAAAACTTCTTATAATTCGTAATTTGTGGTTTTTAAAAAGACACCACGAGAAACACAATTAAAAGCACTTTGCATTTCGGACATACGAGTATATATGTTTAAAAAGTTTGGAAATACAGTGAAATGAATAGAAAAAAACTGAACGAACAAAAGTTAAATGGACGACCGGCGAGTGTAGAGTACTTTAAAATTCTATGATACGGAAATCGTCGCCGCTTAAAAAATTTACGATGCAGCTATGTTATTATTTACACGGCTATCGCATCGCACTAACGAAGAGCCTTTATATGACAAAACAAATTTCACTCTGAAATTAGCTCTCTCAAAGTTCATATCTCTGAAACATCAACGGTGATCAGAACAGAGATACAAACAAATATTTATTGGCGTTTTGTGTAGTTATATTTATTTTCTGCATACCTACAATAAAATAGAAGAGTTCAAAAATCTTAATGTGGCACATTCCAATGAATTTTAATGCATAATAATTAATCAATCTTAGGTGCTCGACAGTTTGGGGGCACTCAGTATGAATGATGGATATGCTTAGAAGAAAAACAACTTAGAGCGTGGGGTTAGCCTTAGAGTAACCCTTATAATATAACATGCTACCGATGGCGGTATATGTTGCTCTTCATTTATTGGGGTACTGTAGAGGCTTTCTCTACACGAGTACCAAAAATCTGCCACTATTGTATTCCCGCTCATTATGAACATAGAAATCAAATATAGATGGCCTCATATTGCAGCATTTTCACTATAAGCACTCTAGCAAGCACACTCAAACAGTATATTTCGATTTACGTGTACCATAGTAGTCTAATTTAGTACGCACAAGCGTAAAAAGTATTTGGTCCACTTTAACCCTTTAATGCACTAATTAACCTTCGTATATCATATTGTATCACAAATTCGAGCCGGCGCAAGGAATCGAATAAGGTTGCATTATTTTGCGCACCTCAGCGATACTTAGGAGGTAGCGGTCAGTTACCTAAGAAGCCTTCCAATGCGAGCAAAGCCGGAATAAACCGTACGCAAACGCATGCCGCACGGTAACTTCGTTCAACATACAGCGTAGCATTGTACGCTGTTGAATTTGTTTGTCGTTAAGCATCAAAGGGTTAAGCGTAAATCTGGATAAACCTTAAGCGAACTTCAAAGCTATTCAGAAGCTGGTGCTCGTTTACTGAACGAACCCCGCAATTTGGAGGGAACAAACAATGTGCCCAATGTAAACGTATGTCACACGGTAATTACACCATGCTTCGTAATTTACGCTCAATAATTTATTGCAGTTCGCACTCACCCGACTTTATATAACCACACAACAAGACGGAACGTACGTAATAATTATATCACACTAAATAATAAGCCGTATTAAATATACGAATGTGAGATTCTAATTATATTCCGCTGATCTTCATCATCGACGGCCAAACATCATGCTCTGCTGAAACAAAAAATTTAAACTGTACTACATAAAAATAAAAAGTTTATGTCATACTAAGCTAAAATCGTATGACACCAAGAATGTATGAAAAAAATTCGTAGAACAGAACCCAAAAACGATCGCATCAGCGTATGAAGGCCAAAAACGTATATATGTATTGACCGAATGGTATACTCTCCTATTTTTTCGTGGTCTGTTGATGAAACCATACGGGTTTTGCATAAGGTAATAAATTCTACCGCAATATATACTGCTATTCGTCGTTAGTGATGATACAGGACATCACAGTTTTAAGGACACGATGAACGAGAGACGGATATATATTGCCGAAGCGGTAATGCATCCAGGACCTTGCTTGGATGTTCTAGAATAAATTCCTAATAAGTTACTACGTTAAAAAAAGTGTAATTGAAGAACAAACGTATGTTAGTGGCTGCAAGCGTCATTCGCTGCGTATATATATATACATCATAGACAACAACAACAATCGTAGATAACCTTTCCTTAGAAAGATATTACGACATTATTTTAATCCAACTATTTACTGGTTTCTAAACGAGTATTTTCTTAATGAGCCAGAACGCCCATGTTTAACACATGTTAACGCCACGTTATTGTCACAGCCGTCAGGCTGTGACTTTGTTTTCGACATTTGTCATACTTTGCATGTAATACATAGTCCCCAGCAACATCCTCTTGCAACAAGTTAATTTCAAATAGTTGACGTTTTTCCGCATATTAAATATTTAAGAATTTTAAAGAGCCCAATCTTTAGCCTAGGTCGTTCTCATCGAATAGCCCATCAAAAAACGGCGACCGACCTGCGAAGCGAGACTAGATGGAATACCACTGCGCCATTCGAAGCTGTAGAATTTAAAAGCATTAGTCTCATAACAGAATTAACCAATACCTGATGGGCAATATATGATATGCAAATAATATATTATTTTGATATAACAAATAATGATAAATAATAATAATATATAATATTATATGTAGCATATATAGGTGAACATATGAACACCAGAACGTAAGCTCCAGAAAACTTTCATAAAGTATAGGTTTCAGTTCAGTATATTCAAACTTAATGTTAACCTGTTTCGACGGTTGAGGTATAGTAAAGGTATTTAGGTCTATTAAAATGATCGTGAATTTTGCATATAAGCAAAATTTTTGGCTGCGACAATATAACCCAGTATGACAACCTAGCTGTCGCGTAATCCCTATATATAAGCAGTTGCAACAAAAAAACTATTTTGTTGTTTCAATAGCGTAAGACTGGTTCTATTTCAGTCTTATAAGCGATGAACATACAAACATCGTCCAAACTATCAAAATCGTCTTGAATTTGGGGAAAATCATATATTTATTTTGCTGTGGTACACACAGTTTCAAATGCAAAAGAAGACATAACTATCATGAAAATGAGCTACGTATTCGCATATTGTGCGGCATGGTGGTATAAGCGTGTAACTTTCATCCGAAAGGATACTAGTTCGAGTCCCTTTAGTGAACTTGCGTTTTTAGAGTTTTTCTTGCTTTCATATATTAGATGCTACGCTGTGGCCGTTGGGTGGAAAGTTACAGTTTAGTTGGATAAATAAAACAATAAAATACTTGGAGTTAGCCAAGTAACTTGTCTATAAAATAAACAATGTCTGAAATTTTAAATAGTAGTCGCGAATGTTGGATTTTGAAAGTGCATTCGCAATTGGGTGAACCCAATAAAACGACACTATTCTGAGATGCTAGCCACCATCACTAACCTTTAATTTTGAGCAAATTTGTAGACAAAATTATGGTGTTTGTGTCAAACACTTCAAGCTAACACAGAAGCGGTGGGCGAATTAATGTTTAATATGACCTAGGGTTTTCAACCCACGGTTATAACCTCTAGTTTATTTTTGTTTTGCTAATATCATCTTTTATCCTTTTCATATTTACAGGTGTGCTGCGGCAACGCACAAGTCATATATTTTTCATTGAATTACTGAAGCACTGACAAGTTATAAACTGCTGTCTGCTGTGACCCATTTTTTTACGAAAAACTACACAAATACCCCTTTAAAGAATACTCACCCAATGCTTATTTTTCTACAGTAGAGCTTGTTGTTCAAACTTTAAACATTTTGTCACATATATAAACTAATAAAATCAATCATTGTGTCAACATGAACATTAACGTTTAACACCGATGTAACCCAAGCTGCTATGACAGTGTGCTTGTTCTATAGTGGGTATTTGTGAGTATGTGATTCTGTGGAATAATTCTATAAAAAGCTAGTTGTTTAATCGTCTACCGGTTGTGGTTTAATCAATAACTGCCGTGCAAATCGCAAATATTGCTTTGTTCGACTTTGAGCTGCTTGTAAATCGGTGAAATGGTTGTATATATCGTAGTTGCTTAGCCACGGAACGATGGCAAATAGCAAAAATCACTAGACAAATATGTCACGAAAACAACATATAACTATCATAACTATACATATAGTCTGATATTTGATACGAGGGTTAGAAATATAAAAAGAAGCTACATTAATAAAGTACTAATGTTTTAATTAAGCAGTCTTTACGGGTTAACTTCACACACTGAGTTTATACTCGCATTTACGCAATTGCCCAAAGATTCCATGATTACGCAATTTGTTGTACGTTACTATAAAAGCGTAACTAGTCTTAAAAGCAGTTTCCTTGTATCAGCAGTATTGGCTCAGTTTCACCTACAAACAATGTCTAAAGAAAAGCTGCTGCTCTACCGATGACACGATCTATTTGACCTAAATATACTTAAACACAAAATTATTATATGCTATATTAACTGGGGCGTCGCAAAAGGCGTAGGCAGACGGGCCAGGCAAATCCCACTTTTACTGACAAATGTCAAAAATTAGCTAATGAGTTATAACAAAATGAATGTAGGCGATCGGCTCCCTCCACATTTGAAGTGCTTGCTACGCCCTTTAATACTAATTTCTATTCCCGAGGGCAGCTGAAAATATCAAGTTATCTTTATATGTCTGTGATCGGAATAGCACTTTAAATACAATTTCGATCAGTATAAACACAATTTGTCTGCGATATGAATTTCTATGTTACAGTACAGCGGAGAATATCCTTTATAACCGTATAGCCAGTTATTCACCGATACCACAAAGTCGGGCAAAAATTTTTGAGCCCGTGAGTAAAGTGTAGAGGTGAGAATGGGCATTTTAGGCCAGGCCCGAATCTTGATAAGCAGGCCCGAAGTCTGGTCGGGTCCGAATAAAAACTGAGCAGGCCAGGCCCGAAGTTGGTGATAGGTTATATCTAATTTTCCCACAAATTCCAAATCTAGTAAAGGAGCTACTTAAGGAACTGTTATTACAAAACCGGAGTCTTTTCCTTTAACCCCCGCCGGCCGAAGCGGCTCTATTTTGAAGACAGTGCTAATTTTGCAACATTCAACTCAGCTCGTCGAGCTGCTTAAGAATATACCCATTTTGACCCAATTTAAAACATTTTTTCGATTCTTTGGTTTCCCAATGATTCCCCATCAATCGGGTAACGGGTTAAGGAGTTATTGGCATTTGTGTAACATCCATGTCCAAAGATAACCCTAAGCCTTAGTCTAAGTCGTTGACCCACGAACCTATTGAACTGAATTTAGCTTCATTTGATATATAAAATTATATATTAAACGAGAAAAAAATTTTTTACGAAGGAAAACAATTGGGAACACCAAAAACGATGTTTTTACATGTATATTCAATATTAAATGAATAATATTTTTCTCGTGTGTGGCTGTAACTCATAACCAACCTTCGGGTAACGGATTTTAATACTTGTTTCTTCGGAAGGGAAAATTATGACTATATGCCCTTCAATTTGTTAACCCATTATAAATTAACGGGTTCTTTTCCATTATCCCCCAGCCCGAATTTGATCAATTTTGAAGATACAGAGCTGATTTTGGTACCACTCGATTCAGCTCGAAAAGGCGATTCAGAAAATACTCATTTTACCTATATCCCGGAAAATTTTTTGTTCGTTTTTTAAGGTCCCAAACCCAAAAATCTTTCTATTCGCAATATGGTCATGTTTGGTACCTTTCGATTCGGCTTGATGAGAGAAATCTATTGGTATGTAGTATATTTAAATCTACGCCACCGTTAGAAAGTTATAAGGGCCCAAGCTACCCTAAGGGGCGAAAATAACATGCAGGCCATGCCGTTCTCGATATACTTAGCTAAAGTCCTTATATGAGACATACAGTAAGCGTAAGCTTAAGTCGGGGGGCTGCCCCCCCAACCCCTTGCTCTAAGCTGTTCCTTTTTCTAACGTTATAACGTACCTCCCACAAGGTTACTTGGGCCCTCGTAACTTTCTTACGGTGGTGTAGATTTCAATATACTTCATACCAGTAGATTTCTCTATCAAGCCGAGTCGAATGGTACCAAACACGACCATATTTCGAAGAAAAAAATTTTTGGGTTCCCAAGAGACTATTGATCTAATGAGACTACTAATCGAAAAAAAAATCTGGAATATGGAGAAAAAAGTTTTTTTTTATGAATCGCCTCATCGAGCTGAATCGATTGGTACCAAAATCAGCTCTGTATCTTCAAAAATGACCAAATTCGAACTGGGGACAATGGAAAAGAACCGATTAACGCATAGTAGGGTGAGATAATACACTAACATCTATATATCAAGGTGTGTCGAAGTTTGGTCGGCGGTGGGGTGCGAGCGACGCCTGCAAGGGGTAGATATGGCCTGTGGATTGGGAGAGCGACCCTCATTGAAGTAAACCCCTGCCCCAATAAACACCAAAGCTATAATAGTATCTTAATCTAACCGTTTCATATTCATAGCATTAGTTGAAGAAACCTTTTACACCCATTAAGAGACAAAACCAGATAGCTTGCTTGAACATTCAGCCGTGTGTACCAGCCACAGACCAGTTCGGAGCTCTTGCTGGCATGGATGACGAATGTAAATATAGCATTATATGTATATTAAAGTGACAGTATTATGCAAATCATTTACATACCACCATATTCGACTGTGTCGGCAATGCACATTCGCAGCAAACGTTGATCGATATTTCTTCCCAAATCCAGGGTTCATCAAAAACTGGTTCATCGGAATCGAGTTCACGCTGGATTTCTTCCTCTGACATACCAACTTTTCTATAGTCGTCCGGCCTTAGTGGAATGCAGTCCTTTTCACTAACGCGTCGTAGCACCTGAGATATTCAGTAACACTAATAGATATAAAAATATTGAATCGTAGAAGCCTGCCAAACCGCAATTTGTAAGCTTCGCAAGAACAGCGATCTGCATGTGTTGTGGCTCATTGGCTTCTACAGAGAAGGAAAATAATATTATTTTTTACAGAACCTGCTAAGAAATTCAACAGCGTTAAAACGATCTTGTCGTACGCAGCGCAGGTGCAATGCTAATTACAATGGATTGCCGAAACCCGGTATTCTATTCGCGCTATTACTAGACCTTACACATATCCTACGCAGCAAAACAGCAATGCTAATTACAGTGGATTGCCGAAAGCCATTATTTTATTCGCGCTATTACGTGACATCATGCATACCCTACGCTGCGCAAATGCAATGCTAATTGCAGTGGATTGCCGAAAGCCGGTATTCTATTCGCGCTATTACGTGACCTGATGCATAGCCTGCACACAATAAATAACAAAAACGAACTGTTTTCCCATATAAGTTCAGGCGCGTTTGTTTAATACGTCTGTAAAACCTTTTCTTTGAACATTTTAGTTTAAATATGTTTGCATTATTTGTTCACTACAGACAATACGTTTTAAAGTCTAGTTATCATTATGCATCTTAAATAAGTAATGAACATTCGCTCACTCAAGTGTTTGTGAAGGTGGTCCACAAAATATTTCATATGAGTGACAATTGTGGCTAGTGGTGACGGTTGGCATTTATTTAACTCGGTTCTGCAGGAAAGCCACGTAGGGGAGTCAGGCCCATTTTTATATTAAACCTTTTTCCTTGTTGATTTAATGGTTTGCTTATATTTGCTCAATTTGTATTGGAATTTATTGTATCAAATTCGCAAATGGGATGCTGAATAAAACTGTACTCAATACAGCGTGCCGGCACAATATTTACTTACAACACGACGCTTACGAGTTCAATTCTGGAGTGTTCGATTTTTAAAGGTTTTAATAACCGAGCTTTTCAAGCATATTATACTGCTTAAATACATCAGGCCAACCCGTGTTACGGAGATGGCAAGCCGAATACGAGCGAACAGTTTTTTGTTGAGAGTCAAGCTGCGCTAACCAGGACTGGAGGAAATCTGAGCTAGATGTTAAAATTAAGTTTTTTATTGTCCCTACCTAACACATTATCATACCGTTCAATCTTTTTTAACGGCAGCTACGACAATCTGACGTTCGTTACGCCAATTCTTACATTTGGAAATGTTTCATATATACCAATCGGGTTTTTTGCAAAAAGGAATATACAAAGACGTTTAATATCGGTACGAAATACAAATTTACCTTCATATAAAAACCTTTGCCGATACAATTTGAACGCCCGAACCAGCAAGTATTCGAAGTGCATGTCGCATTGCGGACATACCGCGGGAAATAGTTTGAGCCGAGATCAACCCAGTCAACCAACGTATCACAGTGCCAAAGGTTGTTGTTGATGTTTTGACGAAAAAGCTCTAATTCGTTATTGTTGGTGGTGCTGCTGTACAAATCATCATTCATGTATTCATTAGAGACTGAGGAGCCATCTGTGTCACTTGTTTCGATATGTTCAATTAAGACATTACCGGTATCTCTTGCCTTTCTACTCAAACTGCTAGAATCTAAAATTTGAAGTTCTAAGTCGGCGCCTGCGCTTGATCTTCTTTTGCCAGCAACACTCACCGCCTTATGATTATTTCGATCACCAGCAGCGGCATACTCTGCCCTAGTAATATCTGAAATAGTAGACAACTCCACCGGTGACGCGTCATGTTGCAGTAGAGAGTTAGCATAAAGTCGTGCCTTTTCGTGAACAATTTTCTGCGATAATTCAGCAATCTGCTCCTTTTCCGAAAAAGTCAAATTATTTTTAGATATATGTTGATTATAGAGATCCTGTAATTCTTTAAGCCTCTCGCTGGTTAGTGCATTAGTTTCTGATTGCGGAAACGAATAGTCATCAAACGATGACACACTGCCTCTAAAAGAGTGTCCGCCGCTCTTGTAAATACTGCGACCCAATCCGACTGTTCCGCTAGCATAACTACCCGTATTAGCACCGTTGTTATTCTGATGTCTTCTACGCTTGAGAAACCATGGCTCTGGCCGCGTATGCCTGATTAAATGTCGGCTGTCACTAAGTGGCTTTGTGATCCGCTGGGAAGAGCCTGTATTGTGCAACGCAGAGTGCCTCCTATCCAAATTTTTCAAGTTAGCCGATAACTTTCCATCTGGGTCATTTTTCTTTATAAGATGCAAGAGATTAGAATAGGGACCATTTGATATTATTTGTCGATGACCTGGAACACTGTAAAAAGCAGAGTGGTCGGGAAATCGATGCTGGAATAATTCAGCTTCCGATGAGTAAGTACGTTCTTTGGATTTACGTTTTTCCGGAGCAGTGTTAGATGATAATGTCGAGATCGGCGAAATATTGGACCCTGTGGAAAAAAGATCACAGTAATATTGAAGAACTAACAAAAACGGCTGTGGCCGACGACTAGTGTCCAACGTAATGATTAAAGCTCTTAAAAATGGTCCGATTTTAAAGACCATGTTATCTACTATAAAAGCATATAGTATAGCATACAGTATAATAATATATAGCATATCTATATTTCAAGAGTAACACTTCGCTTGATCAGTTAATATATTTTAATATGCACGAGCTTACGTTTGCTTTATAGGTGCTACATAAAGATTAGCAGTGTATAAAAAGCATGTGCTGCGTAGAAAAGAACTACGTGCTTGCAATAACTAAATAATGCAGTTTTTCAATAGTTTCATATTTAATAGGTCGAATTTTTTCTCAGAAAATCTGAGAGCAGCGCCGTCTCGATTTTTGAAAACAGCGCTAAGTTTTCTGGAAAAGCAGATTCAACCAACTAAAATAGTTTGTTATTATTGGTGTATTTTACCTTAATAATTCGTATTAGTTTGACAATATCGTATTATAGACGTTTCAGATAGGTATATCGAAAATTTGGAAGCAATTTTAATATTAAATTTTTTAGATCAATCGATCTGAAGTAGGACAAACAATTCCTTAGATGCGTCCAGGAAAAATGCAGCTTGAAACAAATTTCGAGATTATTGGGTAAATTGTCAGGAAATTTTATCATACACACTTGTCGATGGTGTTTTTACATTACGCGGTGCGAAGGCTTCTAAACTTTCCATAACGACATCATAGTTCTATCAGTACTACATATATATGACGACATTTATGAACGTTATGAGATAACTTATATGTGTAAAACAAAAGTACATTTTGTCAACATTCTTAAATTCGAGTATTTCGATTCAATATTATGACTTTTACAATGATTTCTCTGACCAAACAAAATTTCACTTAAGCATACTTTGATTTTTTCAAAATCATATGTGATCCATATAACAGCAATTAACAAACAAACAGTTATATAGTAACGTCACTTTAGTTTCATACTGTTGGCAGTCCGTGAAGAATTGTTTGCAGAGGAAAGAACAACCAACAAACAATTTTTCGAATTAATAATAGCTAAGAATGTGGCGAACTCTATACGCTAGGATAGCTAATTTGAACGGATATGGCCAAAAAATTTTCACAGCTGACGAAACGCAAAACTAACGCTTTGTCCTTTGAACGTTAGTGTGGTCAAAATATTCGTGGCACTTAAGTCCATTGAAAAAGCCACTTCACCGTGCTGATGGTTGATGTAGAAAAATTTGACTGCCGGAATTCCTTTTAGGCACTGCTTGTAATGGCGGTAAAAAGGGATAGCGCTAAAGGGTTATGAGGAGAACGAGTGTAATTAATTCCAGCAGCCAAACATGATCCAGGTTTGCAGATATGGGATAACAAGAAAAGATACATGTCACACCATATCATCAACGAGTTGTTGCATGGAATGTACTTGCGCTGCATAATTCTTACTACTAATGTTAAGCGCGCTGGAATATACGCGGTTTTGATTGACGCGACCAGACATGTTTTCGGGCAGGAGCAGCTGGCGTTTGCTTTGATGTGGGTCATTGACGAAAATGAAATTCGTGATGACTTCATCGGGTTCCACAATTTTCCGAAGGCTGATGCAGCGTCTATCAACGATGTGATCAAAGTTATTTTACTCCGATGCGACCTTGCCATAGATGGACTATGTGGTCAGCCATACGACAGAGCATGCGTGCTTCAAAAGCGCTTATATGGTGTTCGACCTCACATACTGGATGAGCAGCCCAAGGCGTTATTGATTCATTGTCTTACCTACTCGCAGAATCTTATTCTGCAGGAAGTAGGCGGTGGTAACATTTTGATTCGAAACGCGCTAAGGCTTGTGCATAAAGTTCACGAGATTATGAAGTTTTCGCCAAAACGCCTTGCAATTTTTCAGCAAATTCGAGATTCTTTCAGTGATGGTCGAACGAGCCCTGGAAACACTTCGTTGAAATCTCTCTGTCTAACGCGGTGGACTGCACGGAATAAGAAACTTGCGAGTTTTCTGGAGAACTATATGTCTGTCCCAAGAAACTTTTGACAGTCTGATTGCGGAGGGTAGAACTACAGAGGTTGGAGGACAGGCTCCGGAAATAAGCGCTTTGTTGCAGAAATTCGAAGCCTTTTTTGGTGTAATATTGCGTGCACGATGTTCTACATGACTGAGCAGCTGCAAGCAAAACATATGACAGTGGAACAAGCCAGGATGTCTATATCCGTGGTGCAGACACACGCTGTAGCAGACACACGTTGCAGATATACGCATTTTGATGCGTTTGGTAAGCTATACGATGAGTACGTCGTACCGATCGATTCTGTGGTGGAACACGTCGAACAATTTTGTTACCTGGGCGGCACTTTTACGGGATCAGGGGTTGCGATACCGACATTAAAAACCGCATAAACCCTGGCCGTGTGGAACTCGGCAGACATGTCCCTTCCCACGAACGTTAGGATATATAATGCTGCCATTCGATCGATTCTGTTCTACACCTAGGGAACGCGGACATAGAAGTAAGCTACTCAGCAGAAGATCAACACGTTGGAGAACTGTCAACGCTGGATCCTAGGCGTGACAAAGTTTGGTCACATCAGGAATGAAGATCTGCGTCGCATATTTGGTCACGAAACCGAGATGTCGACACTGCTGAAGACGGAGCGTTTGCGGCTGGTCGGTCATGTTCTCAGGATGCCCGACAACAGGATCCCGATCATAGTGCTACATTCATCTACATTAAAAATGCGTGATCGACGTGGCTCGGTTACCCGATTCATTTAAGACCTATAGAAAAATCCTTGGTATACTGTGGTGTGCCTCCCTTCCAAAAACGTTTCGTCGCCCATAATATATGCCAGCAACGTTATATATATACGTTGGCCGCTCGCCCAAATGATTTTTGCTGCCGTTCGCGGACGAAATTTGTTAATGACTGGCTGGTAGTTTTACGGCCGTCAACGGCTAACCGCTGGGAGACCTTCTAGAGTTTCCTAAGCCCTAGGGTTGACGGCCTAAATCGGTTAGGCTCCAAAGTTGTTAAGGGCTGTTCGATGACTCAAACATCCGCTTGAACGTTTTCGCTGCCCTTAACGAACGGCCGGTGACTTTCATGACCGTTGCCGAATACTATTTGAGAGACCGTACCTGTCATCTGAACGAACAATGAAAGCCATATCATGTAATAATATATACAATGTAAATTTGCTTCCGCGCGTATAAGAAACAGTATGGAAGTAAAGGTAGCGCGTCGCAGTGAGCGTCGATCTGTTTTCGCCCGTTACACTTTCATGGATTAATCTATCGACCGACTAAATTTACATTAACATTAATAATCTGCACTTTGTGGAGCGTGTGCTGAAGTTTTGGCGCCACACGAACCCGGTTCATTTAACTCCGAGTTGCATTCACAAACCATTGTGCAATTTCGTAGCACTTGCTAATACTTCTCACAAAGCGAGCCAATAACACAAGCGAAATTAGTTGACCCGCCGTGGTACAATCTACGGTGGCTACATTTGGTCCCAATGAGTATGAAAAGGTTCCTTTCTGCTATAAAACAGTGCATTGAAAATAATAAGGTCTTGCCGGTGGATATAGACATTTTGACACAGTAAGACCACATATGACCATATGCTATAGAAAAAATTTTGGGTTCCTAAGGGGAGAGGGAACATTGGGACCTCAAAAAAATTGAAAAAAATTCAGGGATGTGGGTAAAATGAGTATTTTCTGAATCGAGCTGAATCGATTGATACCAAAATCAGCTCTGTATCTTCAAAATTGACCAGATTCGGGCTGGGGAAGAGGATAATAGAAAATAACCAATAAAACTAATGAACTGTGATTTGTAGACGAGTAGTAATTACGCAAACTGTCATAATTCTTGCGAAGGGTAAGGCTTCAACCGGTTGACTAAGGGGACACTTTAACGTTAAAAGCTAAAGTGATTCCCTACAGAAGAGCAAAATACTGTATGGCCTCCAATAAAGGTTGCTCCTCAGTGAAGACACATTATAATCACAAAATATGACTGGAATTCATCGTGTAAATTAAACTATATAGGGTCAATAAAAGTTCGTTACATATCCGAATTGCTGCAGACGCAATTTCCTTAAGCACTATGCTATAAATGCACAATTTTCATGCTATAAATGTACGTATGCAAATAAAGCGTTTGACGACAGCTAAGATTGTATGCATGCTGATACAATTTTAAGGCATTTTAAAATCTACCATATTGGAATCCAATTTACCGGCACTGCAAACGAACTTGAAAGCCAGCAATACTCGTCGCCATTTGAGCTAGATAAAACATCTTTCGAACATCAAGCCAAAGCGGTAATTTCTGGTCGGTAACATACATATGACAACGTACATACTACCTTTACGGTGGCCGAATTTGCGAATACTACCATACACCCATCTAGGCAAGGGAACCCCTCAAAGCCACACGGTCAGTCTGCGTGGACACACCTTAGTGTATTACATTTACTGCAGTGGATTAATTTTTCTGTGGAAGACTGAGACAAAAAAAATTGTGTTTGTGTCGTGCATTGCTCAATATTGGAAAGAGCTTTTTACATAGTTTGATAGGTTTAAAACGTCCTCACTTAATTTCCTACAAAACGATGCGAAGAAATAAGACCGCACCTTCGATCCCCAAAAAAGAACGATTCCGCTAGCCACTGGCGTCAGAAACATTTTAAACCATACGCGAGGCGCCGGATCAAACAATAGAATCCTTTAGTTGGCAGCTATTTTAAAAGTTTGCAGCCGTTTTCGAATTATATTAAGCTAAAATTAAAAATATCCTGGATAATTTTTCAAAATTTTGACTATCAAGTGGGTTTCCTGTTTACTGACGATATCCGATTACATTACAGTTAAACTATTCGTTTAAGAACATACTGGAAATGGAGTTATTTCTGTGAGACGCAAAACTACACTCCGGCAACAATAGTAGCCAATTTTTTTGCATTCTTTCAATTTAGATGTACGTGGACAACAATAATAGGCTATATATCAGTTTTTAAATGGTTGCCGTATATATACGACGAAAGCAGTAGAGTTACGCAGTATCTGAGTGTTACATATCCAACACGGCAAGCAGCAAGGACCGACACTGTAACATGACTCTCGAAACAAGTTTCGCAAACTTTGTGACTTACAAATTGAGAGCTTCCATTTTTGGCCGCTAGGTGAACAAATCACACGTGCTATTGTTGATATTGTACTGAAAATGGCCATATTACTTTCCCTTATACTGTATGTCATTTTGAGATTTTAAAATCGTTCTATTTCTGGTATTTTGAATGGCCGCAGCCTTTAAACTCGACTCATTCGCTGCGCTTCAGATGGGCCTGCAATTACTGTGCATTTCGTACAACGTTGAGCAATCAACATGCATGTGTGACCGGGTATGAAATTAGTTGTTCTTGAGCAAAAAATGACAATCATATATCAAGATCTTAATATGCGGTGATACTAAAAACTACACAAAGAAATAACTGAAAACTCAAATCATACCAGGCACATCTTCAATACCAGGGTCTTCGATTTGTAGCATTGCATACCTTTGGTCGTAGTCATCAACCGCATTGACGCCAATATTCTGCTTACTCGGTTTGTGGATTGACTGATACCTGAATATAGTTAACGTGGTTGTAACGCATCGTTGTACAGCTACAAACAAATCAAGGGTTTCACGTTATCACAGATGAAGCAAATCATAACTTGATACATGTGTAAGGATGAGCAGGGGGAAACCGGAATTCCGGTTCTGGCAAAAATTGAGTTCTTATATTTCGCAGGGCAATTTGCTAGTTAATTTTTTCTTTGGTTTGGTTGTCTTAAAACTTGATTGTTGTATATATATTACATGTTTAGACAACAATTGAAGCAAAAATGTGGAAATTTTAAATAAAATTTTAAACCGAAATTCAGGCTCCAGCAAACGCCAAGAACTATACCAAGCCCGGAATTCCGGTTTAATAATTTTGTTTAAAATTATTAACATTTTTACTTCATCTGTGGTGCACATATGTAAAGTCGATGCTTGTAGCAGCTATTTTACCAATTCAGAAGTTCGCGGTGTATGTTAGAATTAAACCGGTCCAACTCGGTAGCAGAGTGTGGATAATTTGAAGTATATACTTAGCTAAAAACTTGGTTAACATAAATTGCGTCAAGCAACAAACAGTGCGCTTGTAAACTTTGTAAATCAGTCTAGATTGGAGTAAAGTAAAACATGTGCAATGTAGCCAGAAACTACATTCTTGGTAATGAGCTGTATTTAACGAAACTGTGCGAGCAGTATCACTGTTTATCTCATTTATAGCATTTTGATCAGTTCATCATTCATCCTTCATCTGTTTCACTATGTATAAGTTTCGATGACCCGGTTCCGGTTCCTGATCCGGTTTAAAAGGAAGGTTGCGGTACATTTCGATTCCGGTTATTCCCTGGAATGTAGGTATGCCCATTGTTAAAGACACATTTATGAAGTAAAGAATCATATAGCTACACACAACTTTCATTATTTATATTACTGAAAAATTTTCGTGGAAGACTTGCTACAGTCAGCTTTCTATATTTATATGTTTGGTGATGTGAAACAACTCTGTTTGGCTTCTGACCATCTACCGTTTTCGGGACAAGCGTTGTTTACACTTCACTTTATAACTGAACTTAAACATCGCGTGAACTATGGACCGCAGTCAAGTCGGGTCGACACGGGTTGGGTCTTGTCATAGACCCGACTCGGGTAGTTGGATCAATTTGGGGTCCAACTATGAACCCAAAATACCGCATATCATGTTCTATCTACGTGCGAAACAGAATTTTGCACAATTCCAACGTGAACTTTGCTTGACCCTTCTGTGATCAATGTGAGTGCTCGCGTATTGCATATGCGATATGCATGAGCACAGCATAAAATATACTCAAAGCAAACACATATTTTTGAACATCTTTCTATGTTTTCATTCCGGATATTTTCTGCTCCACATGCAGAATATGTATCTTGAAAGAGACTGGTCGGGTCGGAGCTACGATTTGCAGGGCGGTGTTTGGCCTGAACATCTGGATCTGATGCGGTCTATTGCCTAAACAATTAACATCAGATGACCAACTCAACATTTGACATTAAATTAACAATAACAGTGTAAACTATTTCACACATGAAAATGATGAAGAAATGCCCTGACAAGAACCAAACTAACAACACGAAAGATAAAATACAAAAATTCGGCGCAAAAGTGGTGTTTACACCTACTACAATATTCCAGGGAACAGCACAATTTTGTTAATTCATACAAGTATTAAAATTTCTGTAAAATGTAAAAGTAAAAGTTGTGTTTAAAAATCCTAAAGTATAATTTTGACCAATTCGATCATTTTTAGACTCCAAAATAACCCATAAAGTTACTGGTAAACTGGAAAGCGCCCGCAGTCAAAATTTTACGATTCATATAAAACTGTTACAGTTATATATATTTTCGTATTTACTACATTGCTGATAGCTAATGAGTTATCTGAACTTAAATTAGCGAAATCATAAAACTTCTCGTATCAATCTATATACGGTGAAATAAAAGATGCATAAATGTGTTTCATGCCTGTGGCGGTTTGAAGGACGGGCTTACATGATTATTTAACGGGTTAAAGACATTGGTTTCTCTGTTTTATACTTATATCGGTATGTGGCAGAGTTGGAAGCGGTGCGGGTCGACCCGCCACTCGAGAGAAATGAGACAATTTCACTGCCCCGCGGGTTGTACTAGGAGTGCAATTTTGCGTGACATGCGGGCAATGCGCGAATCAAGTTAAATTTGTTAACTGTAAAACTATTCGTTAATGTTATTCGTAAATTAGTATTGATTGCTTATCTCAAAAACATTATGTTTGCCGTCATGATCAATGCAATGCAGAAATCATCTATTAATTTTGAGAAATCATTTATACTGATTCACAGCTATCTCAGGTCTGACTACCAGATTTGTAACGGCTTTGCAGTTTTTTTTGGACGAACAGTTGGGTAGCAGGACGGGGCGGGCAGGTCCAGAAATTCCTGCCCCGCTTATAACTCTACCATATCGTTATCCATGTGACGCGCTGCACGGCGTTAAATGTGCTCTACATTTTTTGACAAAAAATGCGAACATTTAATATTTTTTAATTTCACGTGTATGAGGAATGGGTAGATTGGGACTATTACGTATCGCAGTGGCTGCATACAATGAAAGCAGGGAATAACCGGAACCGGAACCAGCAACCGGAACTGTCCATTTAAGCCGGATCCGGTACCGGAACCTGGTCTTCAAAACTTATATATAGTAAAACAGATGAAGGAAGAAATGAAGGTATAGTTGATTTAAAATGCATTGAAAATAACTTTTACATTGAGCTTAATGTGTTGCAATGACATTATTGCCTTTCTGAAACTTTAAAGAGACTGAGGCAGCTAATAATGGCTATTTATTGATCAATATGTCGGTTTTTACACACCCAGAGTAAAAAATGTCTTCCACTATACACCCTTGAGTATACTGCGTCAAGCTGAATGTGCTTGTAACTAAGTATGCTTGCATAGAGCGTAGAATAAACACTTTCGCTCTGTCTCCAGTCGCCTCCATTTACTACACATACGTTTGTTACATGTTGTTCCGTAGGAAACTTGAAATTATTGGTTTATATTGTTCTAAGACAAAAGAATAGAAGGTAAATTTCTGATCAGTCGTCAGAGACACTGTTTAGGCTAGAATTGTGCAAACAGTGCCCGTCTGGTAGGTGATAATGATGATAGCCCTATAATCAGAGATATAAATAAGACATGATGCTGCTCGCACAGTTTCAATAAATACAGTTCATTGCCAAGAAAACAGTTTCTGGCTGCGTTGCAGATAATATTAGTTTACTTCAATTTTATTTACCAAGTTTACAAGCGCACTGGCTGGTACTTGCCGCAATTTATGTTAGCCAAGCTTACGCTAAGTACTACCCAATCCATACTCTGTTACCGAGCTGGACAGTTTAACTCGAACATACCCCAAAAACTTCTGAATGTGTAAAATAGCTGCTACAAGCATCGACCTGACTTCGTTTTGTTAAAAAACTCCGGCAGGTTAAAATGAAAAATTCCTACCGAAATTATTTGCTCCAATTATGTTTCACACGGCAAATTGTTGATTTAATCTTTTGTTTTGCTTGGTTGTATTGGAACTTGATCATTGTGTATATATTACATATGTTTGGACCACAGATGAAGCAAAAACGTGGGATATTTCAAATAAAATTTTTCAACAGGAATTCCGGTTCCGGTATGGTTTTTGCCCTTTACCGGAACCGCAACGGGAACACGATTTTCGCCGGAACCGGAATTCCGGTTAACTCCCTGAATGAAAGGTATTGTAATTGGATGGTATTCACCCAACAGAGCAAGCGCTAAAGCCCTGCATCATGAAATCATAATGCTTCAGTTGCAATTTTTGTTTAAATTTGTGATTTGCAAAAATGAAAGATTAGGTCTTTCTGGTCATTGCAGGAAGAAATAGATCTTATGCTGTTGATATCGGGGGGTGTAAAAATTAATTGGCAGATCATCCACCAATTATCTATTGACCAAACAATTTTAATTGCAACGATCACACATAAATTATTGCAAATATTTACACACGCATGTATCATTATGCCCAAATTTAAAACATCATAAAAACGAACATAGAAATCAACTATAAATCGTACAACAGTGGTTTTTTAAGCAATGCTAGTCGATCTTACTCGCAGGTAATAGTGAAACAAACATGGACATTTACAATACAGACGCTAATATCGGCGCAGCTCTGCCTAAAGGCTTGTTCGAAGTATTTCTAGCTGTTGCATTTTTACCAATGTCTTACACCACACGTTAAGAATACAACAGAAATATCGTAGACTATATATCTTTACGTCATGTATTATATAATAGGGCATATGATGCGTTCGTATATCTTGTACACATGTAATTCCCTAATTGCGTCCACAACATATCAGAGATGAGACCGGGCCAAAATCTTTCGGCTCGGTCAGCCATGCCCCTGTACCCATGTAACTATGAGTCGCAGAGCAAAAAAAACGCCGGCAATAAGTTTCCCATGCTCGAAAACTACCAAGTGAAACTTTTCAGCAGCCTAGGACGTCAGAACAAATTTTCGAATTTTGGGTCGAGGAAGCATGAAGGTGCCATACCTCAAACCCATAAATCCAGAACCGGAGTCTTAATCGAAAAGCAAAACGCATCGGCGTTTGTCATTTTATTATGAAATAAAACCATACACAAAAAATCGAAAGTTAAGATAAAAATAACCTTGTTTCCGTACTGGGTACTAAAATGGGGTATAACGGGGCCAAAAACCCTCATTTTGACGTTTGACACCGAACCATGAGGACGCCATACCAATGTATCCATATCTCACACAGCAAAACCAACACCGGCAATGAGTTTCCCACGCCCGAAAACCCCTTGTGAAACTTTTCAGCCGACCATGACGTTAGAAAACAATTTTCGAATTTTGGGTCGAGGAACCATGGGGGCGCCTTACCCCTACCTCAAACCCCATAACTCCATAACCGGAGCCTTAATCGAGAAACAAAAATGCGCATCGACATTTATCATTTTACTACGAAATAATACCAACCAGGGAAAAATGCGAAAGTTAAGATAAAAATAACCTTCAGTGTATGGTACTAAAATGGGGTACAATGGGGCAAAACCCACATTTTGACCCATGACCACGGAACCAGAGCCCAAATCAAGAAACGCTCGGGGATGTACACGGTAAATCCAATACGCGAATGAGCCCAGGATCATGAAAATCGATTAAATCGTTCCCGAGTTATGGCCGATCACAAACACATAGACGGAATTTAAAAGTTTTCACCCCTGCAACACACAATCTTCAATACGTTACGTTCTGATAATTAAAGATAACGCAAAAACAAGGATAACAATTCTGTTCGAACAAAAGATCGTGCCTTAATGTAATCAATTTTCTTTCACGTATCTACAAACGCCAAGGCATATTTGCGAATAAATGACGGGTATCCATCAGGGAATAACCGGAACCGAAATTTACCGGAACCGGAACCAGCAACAGGAACCGTTCATTTAAACCGGATCCGGAACCGGAACCTGGTCTTCGAAATTTATATATAGTAAAACAGATGAGGGAAGAAATGAAGGTATAGCGGATTTAAAATGCATTAAAAATAACTTTTTCATTAAACTTAATGTATTGCGATGGTATTATTGCCTTTCTGAAACTTTAAAGAGACTGAGGAAGCTAATAATGTTTATTTATCGATCAAACATGTCGGTTTTTGGACATTCAGAGCAAAAAATGTCTTCCACTATACACCATTGCGTATACTGCGTCAAATCGAATGTGCTTACAAAGCTTGGAGCGTAGAATACACATTTCGCTCTGTCTCCAGTCGCCTCCCTTTACTACACATACGTTTGTTGCATGTTCTTCTGTAGGAAACTTAAAATTATTGGTTTATATAAATCTAAGAGAAAATATTAGATATAAGGTAATTTTCTGATCAGTTGTCAGACACTGTTTAGGCTAGCGTTGTGCAAGCAGTGCCCGTAAGCTAGATGATAATGATAACTTTCTGATCAGAATGCCATAACTGAGACAAACTGTGATACTGCTCGCACAGTTTCAATAAATACAGGTCATTGCCAAGAAAGCAGTTTCTGGCTGCGTTGCAGATAACGTTAGTTTTCTTCAATTTAGACTGATTTAGCAAGTTTGCAAGCGCAATGGCGGGTGCTTGACGCAATTTATGTTAGCCAAGCATACCCTAAGTACTTCTGCGTAAGCCATACTCTGTTACCGAGTTGGACCGGTTTAATTCAAACGTATCCCACAGACTTCTGGATGTGTAAAATAGCTGCTACAAGCATCGACCTGGCTTTGATTTAACAAACTCCTGCAGGTTATTATGAAAAATTCCTGCTCAAATTATGTGCCCTACTTACGTTTCACACGGCAAATTGGTTAGTTAATCTTTTCTTTTGCTTGGTTGTATTGGAGCTTGATCATTGTATAATATATATTACATATGTTTGGATTACAGGATGAAGCAAAAAACGGAAAATTTCAAACAAAATTTTTAAACCGGAATTCCGGTTCCGGTATGGTTTTTGCCCTTTGCCGGAACCGCAACCGGAACACGATTTTCGCCGGAACCGGAATTCCGGTTACTCCCTGGTATCCATATATTTCAGAGTTACTTTCGCAACTTAGGTTACAAGTCTATGTAGAAGTTCGGTATACACTGAAACAATGTAAATTACTAAGAAGATTGAACGCAGTTTGCCCTGCCTTGGTTAAACTTTTAATTGTATTGAGAGATATACGATATACTTTTGAAACAGGTCTCAAGCCAGATAATTTTAGTATTAAATTATATTTAGAATTTTAGAATTAAACTACATTTAAGCAGAAAAAATACAAATCTTTTAATTATTTAAGATGAAGTGAACCTTACCGTTCATCGTAGGCTGTACCTAAGATGCGGCGAAGTTGTGCAACAGGTTTAGGCCCATTTCCGCAATACCGACGACGTCTACTGTCCGCTCCAAAAGAACTC
Source organism: Trileptium ribeirensis (assembly GCA_030248225.1). NCBI lineage: Eukaryota > Metazoa > Nematoda > Enoplea > Enoplida > Thoracostomopsidae > Trileptium > Trileptium ribeirensis. The sequence continues at coordinate 85,367 of JASANE010000493.1, forward strand.
ACTACTGGAGCAGATGTATTATCAGTCGACTGAGTCCGGTCATTAACAAAGAGATCACGTTCCGTCACAGAACGTTTTGAAGTGCTTAGCAGAGCCATAGTTGTTGGCCGCGGCAAGCTGTCGTTGTCCAACCTACTAACGCGTTCCTCCCGCGTGTCCGTGCCACCACTACTTCGACCGTCAGATTCGTCAGCAAATGACGAGTTCGAAGTACTTGTTGTCGTAGTTGCTATCACCAGAGACGAACACATTTGAAAGTGATAAATTAAGGAAACCACAATTGGTGCAAACAACAAGTAGGTCAATCCGATAACAGTTGACACAACACATAATATAATCATTACGATGTAGACAAGTTCGAAACATAATAGAGTATTTGTCGACAAGACGGGTTCACCTGTTGTTGTTGTAATCAGTAGTTCAAAAAATAATGCCATTGGACGGCATTTAGTTTGCCGCGTATTCGCGCCAGGGGTTACGATAATGTAACTTAGGCGTCGTCGACTGGATGCCAATAATAATCCAATTTGGCATTGAAGCAGAGTATTGGATCAATGCTTCATTGGCGGAACCTTGACTGACGCAGGTCTTCATACGCATCCTTCATTGTGCGCGATTGTCCATAAACAGATGGAATAGTCAAATAGTATCCAATATTCAGTGTTTAGTTTATCTGCTTACCATATGCTGAAACAAATGGTATTGACAGTAAAACGAGAAACTGGTGAAAACCATGGAACTCAATCTATAACCATTCATATACTGAATTACCGTAACAGGGAACCAACAAATTCTCACACTTGCTGTGTGCTAAAGATAAACAGTCCCGACATAGAGTATCATCTCACACAAATGGTCACTGGGGCTCAAAGCAGTTAGCTATCAGTGCCGTGATAGCTTAATGATTTCAGTAAACATCTATGATAAAAACCTAGCATGAAAATAATGTTTCTGCGATGTTGCGAAACTGCCGTCGAAAAAACGATAGACAAAGCAATTCATAATTTTCCAGCGGACTTTCTAACTAAATTTCAGTGCAGGATATAACATAGCGGAAAGGGGCGTACCACCAGCCGTTCCATTTGAGACCCGGAGGGCAAAATTTTGGCGTCTGTCCTAACAATCAATCACTATGCTTATTCGGAGTACGCCAAAAATCGAAAATAGAATTTTACCCTTCACACCTGTTAAGTATGAACTCTGACTTCGTATGCATACGCCCAAAAATCAAGACTTAGCCAAAAAGGGACGGACACAATTTGAATTGTGACAAATTGAAGCAATGCAAATGATGTCCAAATTCTTACTGCTGTTCTAGTAACAATGTCAACATTGGTATAAGTGGGTAAAGATGGTTTTATGTTATTATCCGCAAACACGTTGTCTGCAAAAATCACAACAGGCTACCCAAACCTACTAAAGAGATTACATAAGATACACATAAATTTATCCCTCAATATATGCGAACCGCCCATGCATTAATTTTACACAATCAAAACAAATTAACGTTTTATGGACTATATACATGTTTTCTGCAAGTATACTAACACACATTAACAATTAGTAAACGTTCGCACTCTTGATGCTGATGTTTCTGTCTTTACTAATATGTCGAATCGCGTCAAATCATTACTTTTAAATTTACATAACAGTTTTCGTTAAGTTAGCTATGTTTTTACACTGAATACATGGCATAATGGTGTTGTCAATTATACATGCAACAACGTGGTAACGTTTGAGGCATCGAAGAAGCGCACCAATATGGCACCATAATAGCTATGTTATCTGATCAGTATGTGCTCGCCAGATAATAACCGGAACCAGTAACTGGAAGTGTTAATTTAAAACGGGATCAAACCTCATAAATGTATACACTAAAATACATGAAGAAAAACACAATATATGGCTTTGAAATAGCGGTGAAAATGACTGTCACGTTGCCTATAGTATACTGCTGTGACATTATTGTCTTTCTGGGAGTTTCAGCGGCTCAGGAAGCCAAAATTTTCCATGCTTGACTTGGTAAGCCACAGACATGACGTGTCTCTGGCTGCCACTGGTAGCGAACACAAAAATGCCGCTCATTACGCATCCTAGAGCACGTTTGCGTCACGCTGAATACATATGTTGTAAATTGAGCGTAGAGTACGCAATATCGCTCCGTTTCCTTTGGCCCCGGAGTTACTAGATGTAATTTTGTTATGTTATTCTGTAATGATGCTAGACATACTGCATCTTCCAGCTCCGAAAGAAAATCACTGAAACGCTCGAGCTTATGCACAGATCTGCCAAGACAAACGATGATAATACTAAACATATTCAACAGTGGAAACAAGTTCTTGACTGTGTTGAATAATGGTATATACTTATGTTGAGTACATATATATGTATACTGATATACAGAAATTACAAACGCGCTGGTGGGTTTTAATATGTCTTGCACAAATTTGCAGCAATGAAATATACACTCAGAATTGCTTATGGTATTGTGCTATGTTCAAGTCCGGAAGTGCTAACTTTGTGCTCCCAAGCAAACCATACCATGCTATGCGTTAGAGGTCAGAAAGGGCCTATGGAGAATGTAGCCGACGCCAGCCCAGCAGGGCCCGAATGAAAACCTAGCATGCCCGACCAAGCCCGAAAATCCCGAAATAGTAGGCATACTAATATCTAAAAATATTTTCTTACTGAATTTTAAATAACTGCTATTGCCTATTAAGTTTACATTTCAAATTTAAACAAGCAAATTCAAAAGATGTATGCTAGACAGACTGTAATTCAATCTCCGCCACGCGAAGAGTAACACCTGATTAAAGCATACAATTTAAGCAATGATAACACTCGATCCTTGCTCTTCAAACACGAAAATCTCGAATCACACTAAAATATTTCTTATCCGCAAATCATAAAACACTGAATTTTAAAAACTACTAGCACAGCCCTACCAATCTTTACATCGAATAAAATATAGCTATTCATCATTCAAGTCTGTAATCACCAAACAGCATAGTGTAACAAAAATTATAAAACTGAAACCCTCACATGGAACATTTCATATGGATCTCTTAATATACTTTCGCTAAAAAGTAGTATATATGCTTGGCTAAACATCTTCAATACATATGGTATTGCAGCGTAAAAATTTTGGCATAGCAATTACATATTAAAAAGTCTTGGTAAAAATTGTGGATCAAATATTATGCAAGTTATGTTATAGTCAAATATTTTTAAAAATACTATTCCACTTTAAGAAATTAATGTCATTTATCGTAAAGTGACTGGGAGAACTTATGCGACAATTTGTACATTGTTTAATCGTTTAAAAATCATAGATCAGCATACAGCTACATAGGAACATTAAAATTTAAAAATAAAACTAAACTAGATGCTCCGCTGAGACCGTTGAATTCACGAAAATCGCTTTAACAGCGGCGTAGTTTAAACCATAAACAGTATTCGTTTCAAATTCAGTGATTGTCCAATAGATCTTTTGTATATATATGTTACTTTAAACTGGGTGAGTTAATTATTGAGAAGAGACAACGATAAATATGAGCATTTTGAATTTGGTGATTTGGACAAAGCACAGTTTTCAAATTTTGATGATTATAGCTAACTGTGAACACATAAACCACAAGCAATACCATTAATTACAAAGTCCTAAAAATAATAATTAAATTTACAACAATTTCAGAGCAAAGTAGGTGTTTTAGACCCGGTTAGTTTAAAAAGTGGTAGGGTAATAAATATATATTTCTTGCTATAGGTAACATAAAGTCAGATAAATTTGAAGTTACTTCTGGTGTACGGTAGGGTAGCTCTGGTTCGAAATTATTCTTAACTTACATTAATGCCTTAAACTAACTATCAAGATTTTCAGTCATGTAATTTGCAAACGACGAGAAACTTCTGCGTTGGAGACGCGATCTTACACTAAGCGCGATATGATCTGTATAAACTTGCAGAATGGACTACTTGTATTAAAAATTAAGTTAATTTATGACTAACATAAAGTTATGAATTTGAAACGTATAATATTGCTCATAATTATTGGCTATATAATTCATCAATAGAGAAAGTTTTGGCTTTTTCGGATTGTGGTATGCATATTCTGAACGATAAGCGAGAAACAATGTAACTTTTTATTAAGATTGCATGAACTTAGCATGTGTATTTTAAAACGTTAATCTTATTTATGTACAATTTCAAACAAGAGACATCAATTTTTAATTACACCCTTAGAAGTGCTTGTTAAACTCAAATCAATGTATGCTAGTATATATAGTTTTGTTTTTCTATTTACTCTGTGTTATTTAGTGTTGGCTCAGCGATTCGCGCCGCAGATCCGTTACCTTAGGGGCAATAATTCCCTACCCCCGATGAGCGTGGATGATATCGGTGCTATATTTATGCAGCCACCAAGTTTATGCGTTATAGGAATTTTATTCCAGTACCACCAAACATTCAAGAACTGCAGGGGTAGCAGCAACAGTCACGACGCATTGTTACAAAATTCTTAGTTTTTGGCCAGTTATTATCTAGTCAATGTGGTTACTATTGTGATGTTGTGCCTGAAGGCGATTCAATGCATCAAGCTAAGGAAAGTTCAATTTTGAACCATATATTCTGTCATATTATCATGTCGTGACGTGAACGATAACAACAAAATTGGTACTAATTGTAGCATAAACACGGGCATTATTTAAACGGAGCGAGTAAAGTGACCGCATATTTCTCTGAGGATGCTTGCAGGAACAGTCGTAATTTTTTGTATGCGCTGTAACATATAACTCATGTTCAGATAAATTAATTTTTCAATTTTTTTGTTCTAAAGGATAAAATTATCAATACGTGCTTTTAATGTGTTAGCCCTTATATGGATTAGGGCATAGTGGGGCGAGATAAGTTTAGTTTAAAAGATGAACTAACATTGATTAACCTTTCATATGCACAGAATTGTGCGCCTTGTATAACGTTGATGGTAACTTTTTGCGCCAACCTTAAATCGAACTGAGATAGCTTGGTTCGACCTCGATTTACTGGCCGGAGACCACTAAGGAGCTGTTACAAGCATGATAAAAATATTCGCAGCAAACGCTAAATGAAGAGTCATTCAGTACTCGCAATGTGAGTTAACTTGACCATTTGAGTGCAGTACACAAATTTACTTACGCGTGCCATATATATACATACATCTTTGTTAGTATTGAAGTTATCTTTCCTTATATCATTTCAAACGTATCGGGCCAGGCTCCCGGCTTTATCAAAAATCGACGGTCCGGACCGAACCAAAATTTTCACCCCGTGCCCGAAGCCCGGCCCGAACGAAAATGAGACATGCTCCCCCGGCACTGCCGTTTCTGGCCCTTAACTGCTTACCTCAAGGATGTATATCAATTTCAGCATGTTTAAATTGAACAGATACCGTAACGCTCTGAGTGGGTCGAGCAGCTGCAATAAGAAGCCATTTTATTTTGCCTAGCTTTGTTAACATAAGGCTAAGAAGTATAAAGGGCTAAGATGAAAAATTCTACTGTATATATTTATGCTATTCAGATGCTAGGTTGTGAAAACAAATAAATCACTTTAGAAATATAAGTTTGAATCGACCAAAAACTGGAACAAAAAGTAAAAAAAAATTAAACTAGTATATATCTCTATCGAGATTGCAGAACGTAGTGAAGCATAGGTACACCTACGCCTTCTGCACAGCCAATCAGCTCTCGAATAGCATACGTCGATATGCTATATGTGGATATCACATAATACCGCATAAGTTAGAACATTAACACCGGCAATACCTTTCGCCCGAAAACCCCCGAGCGCAAGCTATCAGCCTCCCAGGAAATTAAAATCACAATAGAATTGGGAATTTTGGATCGATGAACCGTAGGGGCGCCATACTCCCGTACCCATGGAACCATGGGTCGCAGTGTAAAATCAACTCATGCAATGAGTTTTCCATGCCCGAAAACCCCAAGTAAAACTTCGCGGCCGCCCAGGACGTCAGAACAAATTTTGGAATTTTGGTTTGACGAAAAACGGAGGTGCCATACTTCAAACCCCATGAACCGGAGCCTCAATCGAAAAACAAAAAAGAGGCATCGGCATTTATCATTTTACTATAAAATAAAACCAACAAGAGCAAAAATTCGAAAGTTAATATAAAAATAACCGTGCTCCAGTGAAGGGTACTAAAATGGGATAAAAACCCTCATAATGACCTCTGACCCCGAACCATGGGACTCCATACCCCCGTACCTATGGAACCATCCGTCACAGAGTAAAACCAACACAGGTAATGAGTTTCCAATGCCCGAGTACACCTGAGTAAAACTTTCCAACGGCCCAGTATGTCAGAACAAATGTTTTAATTTTGGGCCGAGGAACTACGAGGATACCATATCTCAAACCTCATAACTACAGAACCGGAGCCTTAATCGAAAAACAAAAAAGATCCATCGGGATTTATCATTTTGCTATGAAATAACACCAACCACAGGAAAAAAATCGAAAGTTAAGATAAAAATAACCATGCTTCCGTGAAGAGTACTAAAATGGGGTAAAAACCCTCATTTTGACCTCTGACCTCGCCATACCATCGGGGGTCGCCATACCATATTTATTTATATTTATTTTAAGTATTTTATTTCCGTGAAATAAAAAAAATTGTGCGCAATGGCGAAAATCCGCTTTGCATGCGCAACGAACAAACACAACACTTATGAGATAAAATTTTGCACATGTTTCAAGACTAAAAGACTGTATTGTCTTGAAACTACAAACAAATTTGCTCTCGTTACATTGTCTGAGGTAGGAATCAGGGCTCATTTAAAATCGAAGGTCGAGTAAGAATCTAAATGCATCAGCAAACTTGGTTTGGTATATCATGGATAATTCTATAACATAAAAGGGTTGTAAAAACAGAAACATATAAAAAAGAAAGCAAGGATTCTACGCTCACTACAAATACAACCTTTTCTGAAAACTTATTAAACAATAATATTCACGGTGTAGAAAAATCTTATCTGCAATAATTTGCGCACACAATTTGATAAACAATGATATACAGACAAATAAATCTACAAAACAGACTGATGGCACAAACCCAAAATACCAGTCTATTTTAAGACAGAAACAGACTCAATGAGCCGATAGTGACAACAAACACGCTATTTTTGTAACAGCTGATCATTTACATTGCCATAGCTCTAAGAACATAAATTTTGTACAAAATACTAAAAAAATTTAAAGGTCAAAAAGGATTACTTCGCCAACTGTATATATTCGTATAAGAAGATAAAAACAGAGTAAATGATACACAGGCAAGGAAAAAGAACGTTTCTAAAGCAAAATGTACCGTGGCAAATAAATTTGCAAGAATATATATGAACAACTGGTTGTAGTCAACAAATAAAAGCCTCTTGCTGTAGTCACTAAAATAAAAGCCTGTATATATCTGTTCCTTCGTTCAAGTATAAAATTCTTACAATTACCTCAGTTTGCGGTAATAAAAAAACGCCACACTAATATGTTGCGATTTAACATTAAAATTATACCACTAAGATTACTATAGTTAAGATTATCACTCAGTGTAACTTTGACAACCGTTATAACTTATCAAATCTAACTTCGTGCTAAGATTCATTAAGAAACAAAGATCTTGGCGTGCCGAGTGGGTCCGCGTTGATACAGAAATGAAAGAACGGTTTGAAAATGTATCAGGTACGACATGAAATAAAATCAAAAAATTTTTACGGTTCTTCGACACTTTTGCCACCTTTACACAGTGACCTGCAACGTCAGAAAAATTAAAAAGGTATTATGTTTATTATTATTACGCATAATTACACTCCAATTTTGAAATGTAATAAAAACAATAACTGAGACCCAGACTGTCATTCCATCAGCGTAAAAAAATTACAAAGAGCGACAGCGAAGCGAAAACAGAGCAATGTTAACGACCACCACTGACACGACCACCAATAAGCCGAATCAACTCCTAGAATTGTCGGGCCACAAGCAAGCAAACAAAAATTGATGAAAAATTGCTGTCTGTGACAAAAACGATAAAACCGCCATTACCATATATATATGATTTTACAAGACCAATAATGCACATAGCAACACGTCGTTAACGACACTCTGACAATTCCTACAGGAATACAATGAATTGGTGTCTGGTATTCATATTATGTATGTAATACGTGATTACACCAGACGGAAACTATAATATTTCGGTGATAGCAGGGCTGACGCAAGCTTAGGGATTAAAAATGGTGGTATCGGGTATGCTTATTCGGAAGCTAGACACTAAAACCATCAAAGAACTAGCTCATCGTAAACCGTTTTTAACTAGGCAATGAAAACTATAACTTTATAAACATCGTCAATTAAAACATCAGTAAACTTCAATTTTTCGACACTAGAGTAGATGATTCGCTGGAAAGGTTAGTCTTCAATCTTATTCAAGTTTAACTGAAAATCGCGACATGAATTATGATATGCAGTTGTATCCGTAAGAACCTAAGTCATGTTAACGTTAAATCACTGTTCGTATGTTTGTACTAATATGCAAATCTGTGTATACTCTACGGAGACTTCTATATTCTTATTAGAGACAGCAGTCCGTGTAACCATTCGCCCGCTGTAAGTACTAAGAGCAAAACTGTCCTGGGTTCATTACAAATCGCGCACTTTGCCATCGTACTTATTCGCTTGCGTAGGCTTATAGAACAAAAATACAAGCGAACGGTGAAAATATATGCGACAATAATCATTGAACCACTGACATTGCTCCACAAATCATAAGTCACATCCAACCCAATCTGACGCTACTGTATACTAGATACAAAGCTATCTCTAATCCGGAAATGTTGGCATCTCTATTATATAAACTAACAGCGCGTAGCGGATTTTGCAGTGTCAGCTTTATGTTGTGACTGCCACTACATTTCTTAACGAATCATGATAAAGCTGTAGCAGGTTTTTTACTATTTCCTACTTTTTTTAAATTACGCCAGTTATTAATTTATCACCAGCATTCGAACTGGCGGTGAACTTAAGCGAAACCAGATTCCGAGCCCGGCCCAACATAAAACCTGGCCCAGTATGAAATACACCTAGGACCCGGTGCAAGCATCATATATTATTTTTATTTGATTATAGAATATACGATATAATTTGTAACAGATATACCCACGTAATGTGCTAATGTTTGACAACAGTAGCAAATAAGTTAACAAAGTGTGGAAAAACATGTTCTGCTTCCAAGCCGACAGATAAGCCGTTCGTTAATGGTAACTAAAGATCCTGATCAGCAGCCTTTCATTACCCGCTAGCCACTAGAATTTGGATACGAAAGACACAATTCTCCAGATTGGATTGCTTTACTTTTCAGTTTTAACTGAGATATGTACTTATTGAACGATCTCCGGTTATACCATTTGCTTATTTGGTGATGAGCGAAAATAGTCTATTAAGATCATAACCATTTTGCGGAAGACGATTGTGTTCGCTTACAGAAATGCTTTGTCTACAGTGGCATTTGCTACGGACAGAGAGTTTAGTTTGCCGTACGTACGACCTTACCTAAAACAAGTCTACCGTTGGAATCATATTGTGCGAGATGTCCAGAATTGTATGAAATATTCAGCAGAAAGTGGTAGCAATGACGTAACCTTTCATCGATCGCAAGTCAGACATCTCATGAAATGTAATTCAATAGACTAATTTATCAGCATGGCGGTAACATGTTTGCATCGTGTTCGTGGTCTCAAGCTTTCATAGCATCCTTTACAAAATCTTACAAACCTCGGCTTCTATAACCCATTTTCTAGAATTATATATATTTAAATTTAGAGCAAAAGACCAGGGCTATGGACGTTCAACTGTGCACTGGACGCATATCTCAGTCGTGACTAGACATTTAACCTTGAGTGGTTCTTTCATAAAGATTCTCTTGACCACCATGTGAATATCCGCACGCACTTCTGCAGGGTAGGCCAAAAGTCTCACAGCTGCAGACACTAGATCGACTAACGCTACGAAAGATATGATATTATTTTTCAGAGTTATGACACTATAAATGTGCATTGCTAGAATATCACCTCTGTGTCGAGGAGGTGGAGATGAAAAAAAAGCGGAGCTCAGTGGTGATGGACCTCAGCAGCAACGCTAACCAATTATATAATATATAGCTTTCCAGTACGCATGCGCAACTTGAACAAAAACACGAGTCACATTTTGACGTAGATGATGCCTTTTGCATAGTATGAAAGTGGTTACTGCAAAACTGGCAGTAAATCACAAAACATTAAAGGCCTAAGAAGACGGGTTTCATTTAATAAGTCGCCGCTAATTTCTGACAAATAATTTAAATCTAAAAGAAAGTACGACCAAAATGCAGCGAGGCAGCACTTGCCTTAAACCGAAACATCACATTTGGAACAAAATCATACCTTACTATTGAATTGATTCACAATACAATACAATAGGAAATCCTCTTATCAGGCCTTCAAATGAGAACAGCTTTACAGCTTTAAGATCAATCGCTTAAATATAAAGAAGAGAAAGAGAATTTATTATCTTAAGGTGCGTTCACATGTTCCAACTTTTTTCTCAAAATTTGACTAAGTTGTAATGAAAAAATAAGATTAAACAATGGGTTCACTTGTTCAAATTCGCCAAAAATGCTCAAAATTCAATCAAATGCTCAAAAAACGTGTCAAATCGGCTTTATAATAAACCCGTATATTAATGTTTGTCATTATCAAAATATTTTCCAATCAATCAATTTATAATGTCGATGAATCCATTCACTCCACCTAATAGATGCTCACTGACTGGCTCAATGTAACTCCAAATGTAGTGTCGGAGTGCAGTGGCGAAAATCCGTCAAAAAATGGAGGCGTCCAACTCAAAGGAAGATACTTTTCTAAAAACGAAATTGACAAAATTTAGCAGCTCTCCTCTGCTGTCTTCCAACTTAGTATTGCTGCGCGCCATTCGATTTTAAACTAAGTCAATCAACTTACAACACGTAGCAAAAACGTTATCGTGAATATTTTGAAACGCATATATATATCGGCTCTAGCTAAAGTTAAAGCCACTCTTGGAACTTGAGACCTTTTGATCAAAATACATTTGGAAAATATAAAAACATTAAACTTAACAATGGTCTTTGAGATATGGCCCAATATCTTGGGAATCTGCCTCTATTGTGAATAATACAGTCAAAATCTCAGTGTAGTCTTGACTCTCTGGATTTTCACCTATGTAAGAGCACGCGTATTTGATTTTGTTCCCAAAAATATTAAACCTAAAGAAGCACATATTGTACTTTTTAGGAAACAGAGAAGCGCTTTTCATGCAACTCATGATAACATACGTTATCCGTTTCAACAAAGTGTGAAAATTTTAAACGTATGTATCTATGACACGACTATCACAAGGGTCATCCTGTTTCTGCTCTCGTTGACCTTGAAACATTTAATTACGCTAAACTCGGTAATACACATAATTCAACAACAGATACCCTAATCTATGTCGATGAAAGCTCAAAATATTTCGATGCGAACTAGCGGTTTAGGAAATGGATACGATCTTGCCTCATTTACCCGAAAAAGACCCATTTTTACCACTTATATACATTTTAACACACGTAAATTTGCCGCTTTTCATTGCAATATCCATAACTCCGGAAAAGATTCACAACTATGGTTAATTTTAGGTTCTGCATAATAGGGACATGTATGTATATATATACAAGCTTTTGCTTCAATCTACAACGTTACAAAGCAAAGATGGAGCAACCAAATTTTAAGGCTAAATTTCAATTTCCTTATAAATCATTAAATAGGTGTTTCTTCCGCTTCGGCATCAATTATCAGTTTATATATATATTGTTAATTCCTATCTTTTCAAGATATTACAGTTTCAGTCAATTGAAATATAAAAATAATTTTGCGAATTTCAAGTATATATATTGCATGGCAGTTGGGATCTGGCCTTCCGAGGGACTTAATATCCATTATGGAACATAATAAACCAATTTAATCCCTGAAAATTGCGCATTGAAGTAAAGTGTAACGAGAAATGCCTTGAGTATGGTCACTTCCAACGCTGCAGCATAAAATCTGAACAGTGCTTTTTGCCTAAATCTAATGATGGCTGCCCAAAACCCGCAGTCAAAGTAGGCTCTTTGAAAAGATGTTGTTCAAAAATGGTTTCTAATTAAAGCGAGAGAACAAGTATATATAAATCTTAAATCTTGCTGTGTTGTACTAGCTAAGTTTTATATCGCAAATTTAATTTTTAGTTCAGAATTTCAACGTCCATCTCAATAAACAATTATTCAAAATTGTGTAGCAAGTCCGCTTTCAGACAAAGAATGGCCTTAATAGGACCTACCGCATTAGTTATTTAACTCGAGGTAGCATTTATAAATAAGAACTGTTCGTAAATGAGACCACAGTGAATTGATCCAAATTTTTGACGTCGTCATTTCAATGTCAAAAATGCTCACGGATTCTGGACCATTCCTAATGGATAAGTTTATTTAACAGCAGCCATTATTTCAAAAACACCGAACTACGCTATCAAGACTTTTCTCGACAAAGCCAAATCAAGAATAATTCTTTCAAAACGACAACTACGGGTTCCCTGCGTCATTAGTTTAGGCAAAGGTACGACAAGTAAATACAAAATAATTAACAAACTATATATAGATCTACTGATACAGGCTGAACAGTTTTCATATATTACTCATCAAATACAAATGCCAGAAAAAGATTTGGATGTTTGTTGAGGCCGTGTAATTATCATATTTCACCGACTTATTGCTATTTTTACGCTAATTGAAACGGCAGTGGATGTTTGCAGTGTTCATGCCTGGCACTGCAAGGCAACTTGTGATATGTCATCACATATAAATAGCACAAAACTCGCCAAACAGTTATACTATCGTGTTTGGTTTATAAAAACTGTTATCAATATATGCAGATATCAGGGTCAGAGCTAGAATCAATCAGCAGTGATATAGTTGGCCTAAAACGATTATCTAAACAGCGTTTGAGTTGCAAAAAACAGGCAATCTCAACAAATCGTAAAAATAGCGTAACACAATTTCATTCGCCAAACTTTGCTATCAATCAAAACAAATACGTATAGTTTTCAACTCGTTCGCAAACTATTTCACTAACAAAATAACAGGCGTTTAAATCCCTTGGCAGTAACTAACTCGTTTGTGACTTAGCTCAGTAATATAGCAGCGTTAGAAATATTGCAAAATGCAAATAACCCTTCACCACAAGGTTTCCACACCAACGGGTGCAACAAGTTTGAGCCTGTAAAATACACAATTTGCTGCTCAGCTAGGATCACCAGCGAAATTATTCTATCAATATAAATTAATGCGAACTTGCATAAAATTGGTTGAAACATTTGACCTGAATCCCAACTGTACTTATATATTTGCCAAACTTAATATAAGAAAATGTTATGATATACGACAATGTCGTCCAACACGGTATTCGAACCCTTAAAGCGTAGGCTTTACGCGTCGTTGCTCTAACCGCTAAACTACTGAACAGGCATTTTCTATATATATATATATGTCCACGGATATAAAGTGATATTCGTTGTTTTTAACAATTCGATTCGCCAGCGGCAATACTGTACAAAGTATGCTTCACCGTTCTATAATATTAAAATATCTGGCGTTTGCTGACAACACAGTGATACAGAATACCCGCTGATTCCATCTATAAAAAATTTGATATTTACTGTTCCTCATATATCTGATCCGACTAATTTGAGTCGCAGTAAATAAGCAACATTTTGAACTTCTATACTGTTTGCGTTAATACTCAAAGGAATAATAGGCGCATGGCTTGGACTAGATACACAATGGGTATTAAGTATAAAAGTCCGGTTCTGGTTCCGTTCTGCTAAACTATGCTTCATTTCGTATCCCATGTCAAACAGATATGAAGTTCCTATTTTCTAAAACAGGACGTTGATTAGCTAATTTTCATGTTATAATATTGCTTATATGAGTAAGACCGTTTCGGGTCTTGCGTCTCAGTATATCTTTTCTGCCGTTGCAGTCCGTCTTATATTGCACTTCCGTCATGTGCTAACTCCTGTTGTGTTTATCGCTAATACATACTTTGCACTTATTTGTAAACACCAATCAAAGTAGGACCAACAGGTCTTACACTTGTGAACCGTCTGCACGGACCTCGACCCACGCTCACTTCGCAAGTAGCGCTAACTATTCTAGCGTAAATAGCAAGGTAGCTTCAATAAGAGTTGATGGGGCTTGTGGTGTATTGGTAGCGCGCTAGTCTTGCAAGCTAAAAGACCAGGTTCTAAACCCGGCTGGTACAACATAAGATCTCTCGTTGATATTTTCGTTTGGTGAACCCGATGTGATCTGAACACAAAACCTCTTTATCTAACAGCACCGGTCAGCCAGCCGTTTCGTCCAAACGACTGGTGGAACGCCCACTATTGTCAACGATCTGGCGATCAAATATATGTCGCGCACTGCCATCAAATCAAGATACGACATCCTTCGTCTCGAACCTGTTGGTTCGATTCAAATCGGCGTTCGATGAGCCATCAACCAACGCTCCCGTCAAGCGTCCAATTCACCGTCACATTGTCAGTCGTGGACCGCCGTGTTCTGCAAAGATCACTAAAACTGTTCGGCGACAAGCTGCATGCTCAAACTCGAAAGTATTGACATTATTCAACGAGTAATAATCGCACGGGGCAACACTTCACGTTGTCAAGAACTCGGATGGCGGATCGAGACAATGTGACCACTACCGCAACTTCAACATCCTTACAGTGCCCGATCGTTATCCAATGTCGAACCTCAACGACATCACCAAAGAATTATCTGGATGTCGAGTACGCTGGATTGCGTCAAAACGTTCACTCAGATTGCGATAGCAAGGGAAGATGTCGAAAAGACGTCTATCGCGACACCATTCGGCATGTGCCTTCACCGACGCATGCCATTTGGCATGTAAACCCGTCACAAACGTTACAGTATCTGATGGATTGCGCGACATGCTATTCCTGAAAACGCATATATCAACGATATTCTCGCTGCGTGTGTTACCGATTACGAACATCGCTATGATCTAAACAGCGCATTCGCACCTCTCGACAAATATGGACTCAAACTCAAACGAGTCAAATGAGAATTGTTCAAACCGACAGGCGAATTTGTCGGAATCGAAGTATCTACGGATGGAATCCGCCGCATTACCACAGCCAACAACAATTCCACCGTCTGTGTGGTTTTTACGACAAATTCATCGAAAATTGCTCTCGAATCGCCATAACGCTCACCCGTCTGACGAAAACGGCGAAATCAAACAAAGGATCGAATGCCTCAAAGTCAACGAGGATCGAACGGTCAGATGCTGTCGTAACCTCGTTACGTACTCTAAAGCAAGAGATCGTCAAAAGCCTGATTATCCCCAACGTAAGTCTCAAATCGTCCTAACGATGGACGCATGGAACCAAGCCTCTGTGATATGTTGCATTAACTTCTCAGTCGCGAGCTGTGCCCAATCGCTTTCTTTTCCCGATAGTTCAGCGACAGCAAACGAAAGAAGTCAACGTTCAACAGCGAATTGCTGCAAAATTTCCCCAGCCTCAAAAAATTGAACTGGCTCATCGGTCGTCCAGTGACCCTATACACACACAATAAGCAGCTGGTCTGTTGCCTCAACATGAAGACTCCAAGCTATCATCAGTGCCGGTGGCTATCGTGTATTTCCGAATTCGATATTACGATTCGGCACGTCGTTAGTGCCGAAAACATCGTTGCCGACTGATGTTCGCGTCAAGTTTCACGCTACGCCGACGATTGACGAAATCACATACGCTCAACTCAAATGATCAACATGTGCAAACGTTTTTTCAAATCAACATCACTGCCGATAAGGTGAACTATCAATGGCAAACAAATCCGATACGACTACTAAGATCACCTTTTCCTGTCTATAATATGACGACGACACGTATGTGCCTCGATCAACAACCTGTGGCATGCTGGGTCACGGCCGATGTTGGCTATGATTAGCCAGTCGTATATATGTCTGGCCGTGTATGACAAGACATTCGCGATATAGTAAAAACTTGCGAGGATTGCACCATACAAAAGCGCCAATCGAGCCGATACCGACGAAACAACGGTATAACCGAATTCACAAAAAACACCTGAACAAACTGCTGCCCGTTAGCGATATTTCATCATCAACTGTTGCCGACGTTCTAGTCAACGTATGGACATTACCTTTTGGAGTTCCTCAAGTGATCGTGACTGACAGCGGAATACAATTCGAACCTGCTTTATGGAACGACCTAATGACGACGTTAGGTGTCAAACGACAGCGTATAACGGTGCATCATCTGCAGTCGAATGTTGCCACTGTACGCTGAAGAATGCGCAGGTCGAGAATGGGTCCGCAATCACCCGCTCGTTGTTTATGACATTCGAAGCACTGTCAACAACTTAGGATTCGAGGCGACACAGGTGACTTTGGGAGATTGCATTAATCTTCCCTGGACCATTGCTCTTTTACGCAAAAGGGCTTCGTGCAACATCATTCGTGAATATGCTGACGACTTGCGACAAAAATCAATGCCATGACGCGGCGTGATCGAAAACGCATGCATTCAACGGTGTATGTCCCGCGAGAATTGGGAAGGGCAGTTTGTTTGGACGTGCAACGAAGCTTCGCATAACAGTTTCGACTATCGTTGCAAAGAGCCGCACAGTGATACGAATGGGTCCGAAAACTGAAGACCGAATCCCACACTCGCATGGTTACAAGACTTAGCAATCGATGATCGTGACGATTCTACGTCTGCGACAACGCACGAAATCGATAGAGTCGAGTTCGGCAAAATTTCCTCGATTATCCTTGGTGGCCACGCTCAAGGTCCAGCCGACACCGCTCGAGGCAAAACATGTATACATGTCGTGACGACGTTCCGATGAAATTCTTCGGTACTGACTGTTTTGCTGCAGTCAAACGCAGTCACATTCGACTATACGATTCGACCAAAAATGACGGTACCAAACATCGTGTAGTTCGACGCGGAATTCTTCGGACTTCGAATTCTCGGATCCAACCGCTGGTTGCAGCTAACGTCTGTTGGAACACACTCATCAGCACCAACAAGGGATGTTACAGCGCAGCTAGAATAGTCGACGATTCTACATCTCAAGTCTGCTCTGCGCCGAAGCAGTGCGAATAACGACTGACACCAAAAATCTATTCGAATCGCTGCTGTCGCAATCCCTGGATCCGAGCTCCTTTCTTTTGGTGAGGCTATTCCGACTGAATATATCAACTGTGTTCTAAAGCCGGTTCTATTGCGCAGAACTTCAATAAATGATTAAAGCCGGTTTAGTTTAAACTAAATGCATAACCGAATATTTCGCGTATAATAGCAAAACCGTTTTGGGTCTTTGCACGTCAGCCGCATGTTCTTTCGTGCATTCAGCCGTAGTACACTGCATCTTCATTATGTTTCATATACTTCGTCATGTTTTGTTATTAATAAACACCTTGTTGCTCTCTGATTCGTCTGCCAGTTGAAATAAGATTAACGGGTCTTCCAGTGCAAGGTACGTCAGATTACAGGGCGGAAGGGGAGCTAGATTGATGTAAATGTAGAAATTTCTAATAATTTGCATAATAAAGTCCTGGACAAAAGTAAATGACAATCGCACCCGAGACTAGCACACATTTCAATGAAAACCTTCTAGCGTTGTACTCGTAACTCACTCGCATTCTTCTACTAACTTGAAGAGACAATGAAACAGAGCGAGCGTGATTTCATTTTTAAGTTATTTTGTTTAATCACCTACAACAGGCTCTGTTTGATGCATATGCCATCCTAAAACATAGTCGACCCTAGACGGATCGAAAACAATCAGGGATGTCATGGAAATGGAATTTGGATTTCCATTTCCATTCCATTTCCACGACATCAGATTCTAGATTTCAGTTATGAAATAAGCTGAAAAGAGTTGACGATGTATGGAGCACGAAGATGATGTACATAAAAGTAGCACAATTTGTCACTGTGGTCCACGGTGAGTCTCTGCTCACTACCCGAACGTATTCTGGGTATCCCCATCGCCGTAGGGGCCGCGCCCGATAGCCGATGACAAGCAGCCACGGGCTCCGAGATCTGCTGCTAGATACAAACTTGTCTCTAGTTTCCAGCAAGAAATCGGAGTTTCAGATTGGAACAGCATCTCTGATTTCCAGTCTCGAAGATACCAACCCATCTCTTCGGATGTTAGGTACAACCCGTTCCCTAGATTTAAACAATCTCTGCTGCCATGATACTAACCGGTCTCATGGCGGTCTGCGGCTAGATGTAAACTTGTCTCTAGTTTCCAGCAAGAAATCGAGGTTTCAGATATAAACAGCATCTCTGATTTCCAGTCTCGAAGATACCAGCCCGTCTCTTCGGATGCTAGGTACAAACCGTTCCCTAGATTTAAACAATCTATGCTGCCATGATACTAACCGGTCTCATGGCGGCATTTGTTAGTTAACTATTCCGAATCCTCATTTGCAGAGCAATTTTCCGAGTCAATGGAGTTCAGATAAGCATCAATTTCATCCGAAGTAACCTCGATATTGCTTGTAAAAGAGTTTAGTTTCTGGCAATATTTTAAGTATATAAATCATAACTTGTAGAACACAGGGCCGTGTTCTTTTACGAAGCTTTGATAAAATCATTCCTGCTTCGCTGAAAATATGTTCAATCGTAGCTGAAGAAATAGGTACAGAGAGAAGTATTCTGGCACACAGCTGAAGATTTGGTATATATATGTGACGCATTACTCCAAAATTGTAGCGGATGGTTAAAGGGATGCCTCGAAAGCTCAAACACCATTTCTTCGTCGAATAATTGCATATCAATGCCAATCCTCGCTTTCTTTGTACGCGTAGGAGCAAAAATCTCGTCAAAAGCATCACCATGGGATGTCGAAGGCTCGTTTGTCAGAACCTCCTCACTACGCTCCTGTATACCAGAGGTCTCGGTCATCCTGAGCTGTCTAGGGCTAATACACCGGCTGTCGTTAATCGTCGTACTAATAAATGTCGCCGTCAAAATGTTCCCAGAAGCTTGCCAACAACACTAACTTTAGCGCGCGCTATCGAGAATATATGCAACACTCATCCACGAACAATTTTTGTTCAAATTTCAATTCTGTTTAAAAACTCCAAAGTTCGTATTCCCTCGACAGAGAAAACGAAAATTACAGCCCGATGTTCCATCACTGTATTAACAGTTCAGGCGCGAGGGTCCGGTGTGGTATAAATTTAACAGTTTATTTGAACGACTCAATGAATCTATCCATAACTTAGTATATTTTTCCCGACACCACCTGGATGTACTTCAGTAGAGAAGTTCCAGATAAGACAATGTTTCGCAAAGACGGTTATATTTCTAAGAAAGCGGTGGGTTGCATCGCTAATTTTAGCAACGACTTTTCAGCTGAAATCGGTGGATTGCTCGACTTTTAAATGTAAGTACTTTTAACAAGTTTACCGTTTGTTATTAGGTAACTAACAAATACCGCCATGAGACCGGTTAGTATCATGGCAACATAGATAGTTTAAATCTAGGGAACGGTTTGTACTTTTGTACCTAGCATCCGAAGAGACGGATATGTATCTTCGAGACTGGAAATCAGAGATGCTGTTTATATCTGAAACTTCGATTTCTTGCTGGAAACTAGAGACAAGTTTGTATCCAGCAGCAGAACTCGGAGCCCTTGGCTGCTTGTCAACGGCTATCGGGCGCGGCCCCTACGGCGATGGGGATACCCAGAGTACGTTCTGGTAGTGAGCAGAGACTCACCGTGGACCACAATGACAATTTGTGCTACGCTTATTTACATCATCTTCGTGCTCCATACATCGTCAATTCTTTTCAACTTATTTCAGCGGGTGTGGCCCCTAAGGCGATGGGGATGCCTAATATTTCTTTAGGTAGTGAGATCTGGCTCACCGCGGACCAAAGCATGCCAAGTTTTTAAGAATTAAGTAATGCCAGAAAATTTCCATATGGAAATGGAAATTTCCATCGTCCTGAAACAATTTCCATTCATTTCCATTTCCATGGAAATTTCCATTTCCATGACATTCCTGAAAACAACAGACAACGAATCATGTATTTGTGCTGGTCTCTAGATAACCAAACCAATGTATTCAGCTTATCAGAAAACCTATAGACAAGTCTTGATGACCTATACGCAACCGAGATGGAAATGAGTCACTGTCTCATGACCCAATAACCCAATGACCCACGTAAGGTGTAACCCAGTGACCCAGTTCCCCAACTGACCCAGTGACCCGACCGAAATAGTGAACTATTTGACCCGGTTCTATATCTGGTATCTGTCATGTTCACTCTGAAATTACGGAGGGCAAAATGCTCAATATGACACCTCTATATTATGCACTTTCCATTTTTCCGAAAAAAATGGCACCACGTATACCCTGATTTTCTTCCATTTCTTCCACATACGTGCGGATTCTTTGCCAGCGACGTAGCGCTTCCCAGGCTGTACCACGATGAGGTGACCCAATCACAGCCCAACACCCTACCACGCAACCAGCCACCCATACATATGCGGAGCTTGGCCATAAAAACTGTTACAACTAAGAATTTTTAGAACGATTCTGTTTGAGTCAAATAACGTCAAGAACAGTAACTAGCAACGTGTAAATTAAAGAAATATATAATTGAAATTAAGCAATTCTTTTGTAGTTACGATGCCATGTTAGATATGTACGGCTGCGTAATAATACGTCGGCTATTGGAACTGCGCCCAGCCAAGGGAACTACTCGTGCGGCTGTGCCTACATCTGCTAACAATGCCCAATCAAGGGAACTGCTACGTACGTACGGCTGTATTAAATGCTATGTCCAGGAAATGCAAAGTGGGCAAAGGAAAACAAGAAAGGTTACACTTTTATGGCTTACATGCAACTGGGTCACGACCGACAACACACTGATCCAGTGACACTCCAAGGTGGTGACCCAGGTCCCCGACTGCCCCAGTGACCCAGCTAAAACAGTGACCCATTTGACCCAGTTCCATCTCTGATACGCAATACGTAACCAACAACTGAAGGCAGACTATATTCCAGCAATCGGGTTCATTGACCCTAAACCCATCGAAACCCCATGAAAAGGCATGAAACATTCTGGATGATCATTCTGCACATAATACACAATCTGACAAATGAAAACGCAGATTTCGAAAATTGTGTTCGTCGACCATAAAACCTTTAAAACCCTATGAAAAGGTATAATAGTTGGACTAGAGATTGCTGGAAATAATCGTCTCCAGTGTAACCTAATAGGCACTCATTATAAGGTAAGGACAATCAATAACACGGCGAAATTTGAAAAATCGCTAGGCAAAGAGTTTATGAAAACATATTCGGGCCCGCAGCGGCCCAGATCTCCGTTTTTCGGTGCGAAGCTTGTGTCGCGATATATGGGCTGCGAAAGATTGGTATCCGTATAGCCAGATTTGGCAAGAACACTCAAAACATTGTTTTTGTCATTTTGACCAGAAAGATGGGTTGGAGCTGTTCGGGTTCAACTAAAGGGCACATCGTCGTCTATTTTTCTATCGAAAAATATATTGTCTAAATCCGTCTATCCAAGAAGAAGTAGTATATATATCGTTTATCCAAAAATGAGTTGAATGGCAGCAGAAACTGACAAAGAGAAATTTTCACGATTTCTTCCCTACGGCCCTCAGTGGAAACTCATTCCGCTCCGTTTGAAATATTTCGCTTGCAAATTAGTCGAAATAAATTTGGTAGTATAGTAGCAGTTACTCCTCAGACCATCGTAACTTCATTATCACGTGTAATTGATGGACTTAACGTTTTATCAAATTAAGAGCAAAAATCCTTAAAGTGTATCATTAAATGTGTAGCAATAGTTTAACAAATTAAAACGAAAAATTATAAAGCACAAAAATAAAAATTTAACATATACACCGCCACACCACAATACTTTTAATCCGCACCTACCCGCAAATGACACATTTCGCTCGCAAATTACACTAGCATTTCATTTGCTTTTAGAAAATATCTATTTGACATCCCAAAATTAACTTGATTCACGTCCCTAGATGGCCAAAATTTTCTTGCAAATTTTACTAGGTTCGAGTACCTAATTACAAAATTTCTTGCCGTACAGAAGTCTATGTTTGACTAAGTATGTGTCACGAAATATAAATCTTCAACCCATCAGTTTAAAATTACACATACATCATGATCGCTACTAGATGACTATTTGTATTATAACGTTTACCCCGGCAGTAACATAGCACCGTTCTAATAATTAAAATTTTAAGTCCGAGTACACAACAAACAATTTGAGTTTACAACTAGTCTTCGAAACGTCAATAATTACGAGAATCGTCGCTATCATTAGGTTGGTGACGAACGTATACTTTCACGTTATCGACAACAAATCCTGTAACTAACATTACGCTGCATGCAGAGGCGTAGACAATCCTTGGGTGTGGATATTTGATTCTTTTAAGGATAGGTCAAAGACCACTGCCACTTCCAACTAACAGGCCCTCCCAAACGTTTTCACAGGCTGTTCCTATGGCAGCATACTAAGTACTAACAATACCATCAAAAACAAGAATATAGACAGACCTAATATGCCTAAACCTTGGTGAACACCTGATGTAACGGGGTACAAGTAGAGAGATAGTTATTAGTTTTAACTCGAAATTTTCGATTTGTTAAGAAAGGGTGTCGTGTCGATTAATGGTGTATCACCGATTGTGATGCGGAGCTGTATTGACGAAGCGTGATGTATTGATAATGTGATGAAGGCTAATTTACATAACTGTAGCTAGGTTGATTTTCTGTGTTTGTGAGAGGCAGTATGATGGGCATGGACGGTGACAGTATGATGGGCATAGACGGTGACGAGAACGTAGTTCATGGCTTAGAACTATAGGTTCAGTTTTGTTTTTGCTTTGTTAGATGTAAACTAAAATCCGACTACTCAAGTATATATTCGAAATAGATAAGCTCCAATTCCAAAGAAATTTCGATTAAGGGTAATCAAGTTTTAACTTGATTTCATATGATCAGTTTATAACTTTATTGGTGAAAAACAATGTCACAACCTTTGGCGAAATTAATGTAGACTACTTCTAGTTTCCGCATATAGTCACACTATTTCTGGTGAAAATGTCACCCGCAGTTTATTCCCGCTATGTAGTGTTTTGTTGATAGGAAGGGTACTGCCACCAGCAACAAAAGCTTTTGAAAAGACTTCTTTAAATAATAAGCTGAAACGGTTCGCTTATAGCTTTTTAAGGGCAGTCAAGCACAGTTCAGCGTTTCTTTCGAACACTTAGCAAAGGTAAAAAAATTAGGCAAATGAAACAGGGATACAGACCCCTACACCCCAGGCCTGCATGTGGGATGTAACTTTTACCGAGGATTGTAATTTGATGTTAACTGATAAAATTCTCAAATTAGCTTATAGCTTAGCGTGTTGTGAACCTTAGGGGAAACTACTACCCCTATGGACACCTATGGCATAATTTATGACTTGAGTTTCAATTATATAGTAGTTTCAATTAGAAAATTCAATTTCATTGAAATTATCTCCACAAGAGATGAGCTTTGGACCTGTAGAGGTATCGCCCAATACCTGATAACAATGCAAGATCAGGGCTCCTGCGTTTATCCTAGTACCACTTGTAACTCTATCGAGATTGCAGAACGCAGTAAAATCTACGCATTTTGCGTGCACAGCCAATCAGCTCTCGATAGCACACATCGATATGCTATATGTGGATATCACACAATACCGCACAAGTTAGAACAAAACTAACACCGGCAATAAGTTTCCTATGCCTGAAAACCCCCTAGTGCAAGCTATCAGCCTCCCAGGACGCACAATAAAATTGGGATTTTGGGTCGATGAACCATGGGGGCGCAATACCCCGTACCCATAGAACCATGGGTCGCAGAGCAATATCAACACCAACAATGAGTTTCCCATACCCGAAAACCCCCAGGTAGAACTCTTCAGCTGTACAGGACGTCACAACAAATTTTCGAATTTTGGGTCCAGGAACCACGAGGATGCCATATCTTAATCCCATGAACCGGAGTCTTAATCAAAAAACAAAAAAGAGGCATCGGCATTTATGATTTTACTATGAAATAAAACCAACCAGAGAAGAAAATCGAAAGTTAAGATAAAAATAACCTTGCTTGTGTGAAGGGTACTAAAATTAGGTAAAAAATCTTTATTTTGCTCTCTGAACCCGAACCTTGAGGGCGCCATACCCCAGTACCCATGAAACCATGGGTCACAGAGCAAAATCAACACCAGTAATGAGTTTGCCACGCCCGAAAACCCGCAAGTAAAACTTTTCAGCCGCCCAGGACATCAGAACAAATTTTATAATTTTGGGTCGAGGAATTATGAGTGTGCCATGCCTCAAACGGCATAACTCTAGAACCAGCGCCTTAATCGAAAAACAAAAAATGCATCGGCATTTATCATTGTATTATGAAATAAAACCAACCATAGAAAAAAATTCGAAATTTAAGATAAAAATAACCTTGCTTGCGTGAAGGGAACTAAAAACCCTCATTTTGACCTCTGACCCCCAACCATGGGACGTCATACCCCCGTACCCATGGAACCATGGGTCGCAGAACAAAACCGGCACCGACAATAAGTTTTCCATGCCCGAAAACCCGCAAGTGAAACTATTCAGCCGCCCAGGACGTCAGAACAATTTTCGAATTTTGAATCGGAGAAGTGCCATTGGAGCGCCATGATACCCACATACTTCAAACCCCATAAATCTAGAACCGGAGCCTTAAT
Organism: Trileptium ribeirensis; assembly: GCA_030248225.1. NCBI lineage: Eukaryota > Metazoa > Nematoda > Enoplea > Enoplida > Thoracostomopsidae > Trileptium > Trileptium ribeirensis. The sequence continues at coordinate 110,324 of JASANE010000493.1, forward strand.
CGAATAACAAAAAAGAGGCATCGGCATTTATCGGTTTACTATGAAATAAAACCAAGCAGAGAAAAAATTTCGAAAGTTCAGATAAAAACAATCTTGCTTCCATGAAGGGTACTAAAATAAGGTAAAAAACCTTTATTTTGCTCTCTGACCCCGAACCTTCTAGGCGCCATACGTCCGTACCCATGAAACCATGGGTCATAGTGCAAAACCGGCACTGGCAATAAGTTTCCCATGCCCGAAAACCCCCAGATAAAACTTATCAGCCGCCCAAGACGTCGGAATAAATTTTCAAATTTTAGGTCGAGGAACCATTGGGGCGCCATACCGCCATACCTCAAACCCCATAAATTCAGAATCGGAACCTTAATCGAAAAACAAAAAACAGGCATCGGGATTTATCATTTTACTGTGAATTAAAACCATCCGGAGAAAAAATTCGAAAGTTAAGATAAAAATAACCTTGCTTCCGTGAAGGGTACTAAAATGGGTAAAATGGTGCTCCTTTTGTATATCCCTCCAGCCCGCGTTTGCCCAAAATGGTCAGATTCTGAAAATTTTAGTATTTTTGAGACCCTCGAGACCTCCGTTGATCATTGCAACCAAAAATCAAATTTTTATAATTTTAGATTTTTTTGGGTCCCGAGATCCCCCCTTGGGAACCCAAAAACTTTTTTCTTAAAAATTGGATTTTACCCAACATTCGTCGCGTCTTGACGAGCTGAATCGAATGGTGTTATTTCTAACAGGATCCAGTAACCAGATCATACGTTATGGCGAAAAATTATCGAAGTCTGATGGGCTCAGCAATTGAAGTTTTTGGCCATAACTTAGGATCCGATTACCGCATCCAGTTAAATGTGACATCACTCGATTCAGCTCGTCAAGACGCATGGAATGGTGGGTAAAAATCTATTTTTAAGAAAATTTTTTTTATTTCTCTCATTTTTTGGATTCCTGAGGGGGACCCTTGGACCCAAAAAATCGAAAATTTAAAAAAATTGATTTTTTGGTTGAAATGATCAGGGGAGGTCACGAGGATGACAAAATAGAAAAATTTCCAGAATCTACCCGTTTTTTGGACAAACGCGGGCTGGGGGATAATGGAAAAGAACCAAAATGGGGCCAAAAACCCACATTTTGACACCTGACCCCGGAAACAAGCCCCAAATCAAAAAACGCTCGGAGATATACACGGTAAAACGACTATGCCGTTTCGAATGAGCCCAAGATCATAAAAATGCAGGCGTTCTCGAGTTATCGCCGATCACACACACAGACGGAATTTAAAAGATTTCACCACTGCAACACACAATCTCCACTAAGTTTCACTGATAACACCAAAGATGGTCTGCACTTATCGTTTTGGGTTTTTATAAGTAAAACTCATACATGCACAATCATTAGGCTAGCAGTCGTGCTAAAATTTCAAAGGCAAACGGCTTATCGCATCAAGTTACAGCCACTACACAAAATATGCTACTAATACGAAATTGACATATATATTATGCACATTATTACGTATTGTTACATTACTTGAAATCAGCTTAAAATCCTACTTATCAGCAAAATAAGACAACTCTTACATCCGAGTAACGCTAAGAAAACATTGAAAATGAACACGACAATAATTTCGAATGAATAAATATGGACAAGCGTTTGCTATAAATATGAAATGTATACATATATAGCTAATAAAACGCACACACACTGTATGTATAACACACTATAGTAATGTTTTCAAGACAGAGGTAATATATTGGATATCAGCAATCACATTTATATGAATTTATGCGGACAAATCCATAAGTGTGTCTAATATTGAGTGTTATATTGTATAAAACTAAATTCATACCCACTTGTATGGAGCTAGAATAGCGATTAAGTGTGTTAAAGGCTCACCTTTTTGCAGCAAATCCTTTCCAGCTGAAGCAACTTTGTTTAGTTGCTGTTTTATTCGTGGGTTAGCTAGATCGTACTGCGACATGTCCTAGCGAGGTTAACTTCTAAAGTTCTCGTAGCGTCCGCGAAATAAGATCATAGTAAAAATTTATTTGATAGACCTGGAATATAAGATGTTCGGCACATGAATCGTGAACATAGCCTTGCTAAGCGTGTGCACTTCAGATTTTCAGATCGGGGTCTTTGTCACGACAATACTTACTGCGACCAACTTTCCTAAACCTACCCGGCGGATCTTAACAAATTATTGGTATTTCTAAAGCAATACTCAATTTGTTCAGCCTCACTGTGTTATTCAATTAATTTTTTATCCCTGACTTCTTTTACGTTACTAGATACTCCGACGGTACGATATATTTAAAAAAACATAAATTTTATCGGCCAAACTAGTTCAAACCACAATCAAAAATTTCAGGACCTACGAACGGCAAATACGCGTTCAATACATGTAAGAGCTTCATTTTGCAGCCTTAAATCAAGTTGGTATGCTGTGAGGATGCAGGAGTGCATCAGCAAGAATTAGCCTGTCTTTGGCAAGAGAAATACTTTCGCAACCATATTTTAAAACAAATTCTGGACATTATATTCAGTTTTTGATTATAATCAAATTTACAATAATATTTGCCCCGAGCAGGTGTTATGCACACTTCATTCAAAAGCTGGAATAATGTTAGAATAATAGCTATGCTGTGATCATATGCCTATACGGAGATTCGTCATGAAAATTAGAACAAATACCGTCTGCGACGTTTTAGATGCCAACAGCAACAGCATACATGCTCGTAGGGGGTTACCTCCTAGGCCTCGCTATACCCTGAAACGTGGTCCCACATACCTCACAGCCCCCAAGAACGCGAACACATAGGCAGCGGCGAACCGCCGCACCCCCCGTCCGAAAGCCGGGTACCCCACTGAACTTCGGCGATTATGACCAATAGACTATTGTTATCCAAATTGCTTGTTTTCTCCACTAATTATCTAGTTGAATATGATTATTCTCTTGGTGTGCTTGTACGTGTGTTCTATCCAATACTCTGCAATCCTAAAAAATTAATCATTTTAGCTTTTTTGTAATCACGTTATGGATGATAATACCACATTTTACCTGCGCAGTGAAATAATTTCTCTCATAATCAAATGAAACCGACTATAGAATGATCCAAATTTTTGATAAATATACAAAATGCTTACAGAATTATTTTGCTAAAAAAGTTAGAAGCCGTTCGCATGCTAAATAAGAGCTTAATTATTTTAGAGCAAAGCCAATATAAATTTTGTTGCTACAGTCTATGCTATCAAAATGATCGATTCGATTGCTAGGTAAAATTTGTAACTGGTCCATCAAATGTTACGAGACAAGAGAAGATAAACTGGTTTTCACGAGCGACTAAATGTAACCTGTGCTCTCTGATTAACCTATTTTGTAAAACCCGATGTCGAATCCACATACACTGTTATGGCACAAGTAAGAAAGGGAAATCTATTCCCTACAAGCCCAGTAGTGATTTGCAATCAGCCAACGAGAGTTCAACTACGATTATTAATTTTTAGTTAGGATGCGTCTTAGTTTACCAACAAATTCAACATAGTTGCGACCGCATAAACGAAAAGTTCTTGTAGTGTAATGGCTTGATCAGAATTAGCTACAAGACACACCGCTGTCGTTAGCCAAGGAAATATCTAGACAGCGATTTACATTCGCTGCTCGGGCATTGCTTAGGTCAATAATATATTGAAAAAATCATGCTTACAATCTTTGAAATTTTATGAGAAGCGATTGTGATCGCATTTTAAAAATATAAACATCATAATTTATTTTTGTCTGAACTGATTAAGGTAGAAAATTTAAGTTTGGACCTATATGTCAGCGAGTTGTAAAATGGTAGCATTTTTGAATGGTGAAATGGCAGTTTATGAAGTATTTAAATGTCACTAGATTTGATAATGAAGTTCTATTTAGGCTGCCAATTCAAAGCCTGACAAAGATAATCAACGCAACCAGTGCACTATATATGCGTATTGATTATATATGTGTTCTCCAGCAGGAAGGGAAGTACACAGCCATGTCATTGAACATAGAGCGAAGTACTATTATATTTTAGCTATATAACATCATTTTTACAATATGTGTTCACATATATATACAACGTGGCAGCTTCAATCAAACATCTTGTACACCACTAACCCGAGGGATGGTTGTGAAAAATAACATTGTTTTAACATGTGAAAATAGAGACAAAAAAGACACAAATTTATTTATCCAATGTAACCTAATTTGGAGAGATCTATCAACCGTTTCGGGAGCTATAGTCGTTGATGTAATACAATTCTGCATTAGTGTCGCAACTAGGTAACAGGATGTATCTTGATGCAAAATAAATTTATTCAGCAATGTCAATAAAGAAAAACAGACTTAGCAATATTATCAGGCATAGAAGTTTTTCTTGATAATGGCAGTATGATCATCAATAAACGCTAAAGTGCCCAGAATACTTAGAAAATTTATAGTTATCCAAAGGGCCTACCACCTACAAACTGCCGCCATAATAGCTGCAGTTTCCCACTGGGTAAACATAATGGGAATACAGGTTTTTAGTTGTGTACAATATATAGTTATTAGTAAACATTTAGATACCTTTACAAAGCGGAAATAGAGGTAAGAAAAAGCTAGGTTTTCTAGCTCTGGCTCTGCTACTCCTAAACCGTGTCCGGGCTGGTTCGACACTTCGGAAAAAACAGCCTCTGTGCGGCCCTTAAAGGCTCTTAACAACAGCACAAAGGTGGAAAATAGAAAGAAGAACAGCCAGAAAAAACCAACCACAAGATCCAAATAGGGAAAGAGGAGAGCCGAAGGCGCCCGCGCGGCGCCCAGGCCCCTAGAGGTGAGAATTTGGGCTCTTGGCTCGGCTCTGTTCGGCTCTAGAGCCGAGCCGAGCCGAGCCTGCCTTGGTTTCCGAAGAGCCGAGCCGAGCCGAGCCTGAATTTCACGAAAAGAGAAAGAGCCGAGCCGAGCCGAGCCTGACAATTTATAATTAAGAGCGAGCCTAACATACGAAGCTCGGCTCCTAAAAGCTCGGCTCTTAAAAGCTCTTTTCGGCTCTTAAAAGCTCTTATTTACTCCTAAAAACTCGAAGCGAATCGAATCATGCAGACATGCAAGTAGTTGTTGTACGTATGCGATGCGTTAACTTCTTGTATTATTTTATTTTGTTACCTAATATTGATTACTTTGATTTCAATTCTTTCGCTGCCCTATTTTGCACTACCCTGTGTTAGTTTTTTTATGTTTCCATTGTTTACATTAGTATTACTTTTATTACAATTCTCAGTACTATTGCTTTGATTAAGGACTACCATATACGCTGATGGGTCGCCTCTTGCCAAATTGGCTGTGTCCTGTCAGGGGGGGCTTAGCCAAGGGGGCACGGGGGGGGGGGCGTGCCCGCCGTACTACTATCCATGCACCCGTCAAGGATGGCTGAGAAGGTATATGGTTTTGCATGTGGCATGAGATGGATTTTACATGTGCCCCCATTCCCCTTAGCAAACGTGGTATCCCTCGTGAAGAAGTTTGTGGTTATGCCCATCGCGCTGACGGGGACGGTCGGGGTACTGCGACCAACTTATAGGTTTCCCTTCAAATTAGTATAAGATGTGATCGGCGAACTAAGCTGTTTATAAAGCTCGCTTTTGTGCATTTTGCGAGCATCCGTTGACCGCATATTCTGAGGAAACGCGGGAAGCACGTCACTAGGGGGTTATCTCTGCTAGCACCCTCTCCCCGGGTAGCCCTGACTTCACGAGGTGATAAACCCGTACCGGCTACTGGCATGTTTGGGCAAAAGTCTTGAATTTATAATAATTAAGCTACGCACACATCCAGTCTATTTCAAATTCCGTTTGTTTAAATGTATCTTTCTTTATTCGTTGATCATTCGGTAATTTAGCAGCTAAGTTATGAGGCACTAGATTTAATTTTAACAGTCTGTGCATACTTTATTGCACCTCAGCAATTCTGGAATTAAACGTCTGAATTTTGACAATATGGAAATCCTTCTCCTTCGGCGCTCCTAGTTCTTCTAAAGTTCCATAAAAATCCAATAGAAACTCTATATGTCTTGTCGAAGTGTGTAATTATAGTTCTCACAGATCGGAGTGCTTATTTCAATTTTCAGCGGTCTGACTTGGGCCTGACTATTAGCTACATCCAATGCCGTAACCCAGAGGGGGACATGGGTGAATGCATCCGTCAGAAAAATGAATTTTCTTTTTTCAGTATAGTTATTTGTTGCGTTTACATTTTTATATAACCTTTCTCAATTTGTCTCCTTCCGTCAGTAAATCTTAGTGGGTCAGAAAGGGCTCCAATTTTTGCATGTGCCTGCATTAGTATGAAAATATATTTCGTTGTTCAGGTTCAGGGTGAACGGCGGGCTTATATGGTTTTGTGGCGCATTAAAAGTATTGATTCTTTTATTTTAACACAATCTGAACACATTTAAGATCTCGTAGCTAGAAAAAAATAAATTTTATAGAAATAGCTCAGCAATGGGCGATTGTTGGATCTCGCCGATTGAGGCGCTTCTGTATATTCACAGAAAGCGTATTCTCATAAATTTCAGCAAATTTTCTCTTAAAAGCTCCCAAAAGAAATTTCCTTTTTGCAGCAAGGCAATATCACCGTATAAAAGCAAGTGCGAAAGTCACTCAGTGTTTAGAAAACTGAAGAACCCAACATGGCGACATGTGCATAAGACCAAACCCAACTAAAAAAAAAAAAAAATTTGGCATTTGGGCATGGGCATTTTAGCATTCGATTGGAATTGATAGAGGCCGGATGCTATCGCGGATGTCGCAAATATAAAGCCGTGGTCATTCTTTGATCATAATTATATAGGTAACGTCATAATTATATAGGTAACGTCAGCAAGGTTTTATATCAATACTTTTTTAGTTTTTTTTCCAATTTTGCCTTTTATTACTTTCCAAGCATGATTACTATCTCTCCGATAGAGATGCTTTCTCAACAGCGTGGGGCCTTAGTGTACGAAATAGTTTTAAAAATTGCCAATTATTGTGACTGCCATAACTCATTAACAGCCAGATAGATTTTGGAAAACTTTTTTTAATTTAATGCAGCTTTGCCTATTATTGTGCCCTATAGCTGTGGGTCAAAATTCGATGTCCTTTTTTACTTTCTTTAGGTCAAAGAACTAATTTTTGGAGCATTTTCTATTACATTATAAAAGTTTCGTCATGATTACATAGCTAACGACAGCAAGGTTTATATTAATATCATTTTAGTTTTTTTCAACTTTGCCGGGCATTACGTTCCAGAGATGATCCTCAACGTTAAGTTGGGATCAGGCCGATAGAGGTGCTTTTGTATTATATATTTCAACCACAAGGAATCTGTTATTATAATGTATCATTGTACCACAAAAAACCACTAAAAGCTTGACGGCAGAGTGTGGTAATTCTTTTAAATGTTCAGCAATATGTTCACCAGTACGTTCCCTGCTTCAACGTGCGTTGTAAAGTTTTGTTTTAATAAAGTTCTTGAAGTGTTCTAAATTTTGAAACTGTAATGATGAATATATATGAACAATGGAGCGAATTGGACACGCAAACTTATTACTGCATTATATCGCGCAACATATTTTATAAGAGCTTTTAAGAGCCGAGCCGAGCGAGCCTGATGTTTTGTCTTAAGAGCCGAGCCGAGCCGAGCCTGGGTTTGAAGAAGAAGGAGCCGAGCCCGAGCGAGCCGGCAATGGTAGCGAGCCGAGCCGAGCCGAGCCTGATGCCGCTGCTGAAGGGCCGAGCCGAGCCGAGCCTCGAAATTGAGGCTCTTTCTCACCTCTAATAGCGGTTGAAGCGAGCGAAGCGAAGATTTTTATTAGCGGTATAGTATAGTGAGCGCCGAAACTTCGCATGTACCGAATTGTTCCGAACAAGCAGGCCGTAGAAGCTCTGGTGGTGAATGCACCCGATAAATCACGTTGTCTTATGTATCTCGACAATCTATGTAGATATATGACCCGATGCATACAGGCTTATTTTGCAGAGCAAACAAAGCTCAGTAAGACTAGTAAACATAATAAATTATAAAAAGTGAACGGCTAAACAAGCAAAAATGTTATATCTTATTTAACTAAATATTTAATCAATAATAATTATCGCGTATTAGACAAGTGATGTCACATCCACCACACAAAAACCATACATGACAAAGCCACCATATGTAATTAGCATACACGGTAACATTTTTCAGATTTAAAAGTCACATATTGATGATCAGCGGCATCAAAAACCGCAGAGCGCAAAAAATCAGGAATTTAAAGGTGATTTTACAATTTGGATAAAATTAACTAATTAGTTATTTAATCAATTAACTAATTGGTATATACGGCCAAGTTTTACAGCTTCAGAAATGTCATATTCGTGTGTTCAGCGACATCGAAAATCCCCGTGTGATTTTTTTTCATTTATGAGCACTTTGAATTTTTTTAAAATATGAGCTAATAATTATTAACTAGTGAAGCTCGCTTGCGAGCCAGAATTCGAGTGGCGAGAACAACCCCCCGAAGTCTGTTGTAGAAAGCACACACAAACAAAGCCTACACACAGTACGCAGGTGCAGCATTATATAAACCGTGAGTGATGAGTCATAGTTACGCCCGCCTCTTTTGATAGCCAACGTATGCAGTTGACAAAACATCATACAACGAGTACAAAAACAATCAACTAACAATTTAATAATTCAATAAAACCCTAAATTGACCGTGAAAAGAACGTTAAAGAATTCAAACCGACACTTGAGAAAAATCTCATTTTTCATACCAAGTATGAAGCAGAAGTGTGAAAAATATTTGCCACACAATATTTTTGACACTTGCAATCAGCTTGCTAGCCCAGAAAACCCCATATCCGACACTAAAACCAACAATAAGCACACATTCAGGTGCATTTCCCACGACTTTTCACCAAATATGAAATTTGGCGCCAACTATAAGCTTATAGACTCTAGATTGGGAAGTAGTTGAAAAACTTGTTATGTATCATTGGAAAGCACTAGTAAAGCTACATGGAATATGCCTATTAGTTTGCGGATACCTCGTGTACTTATTGAGAAAAGTCGCAAAAACTGGAGGGGGTGCCCGAAAAATGGGCCAAAATGACGTCATTTTGCCCCATAACTTTTCCCACAGCAAAAAATTCAAAAATCGGGCTCCGTCACTACACCTAAATCGGCCATTGCGGTTGGAATGAGCTATCTTGCATCAAAATCCGCCCAACCGTTATCGAGATCCAGGTGCGACAGACACACACAGACATGACCTCCTCAACCCCCCTCCAAAGCCAAAATTGAAAATTCTCGTTCCACTCGCGCGCGAGCAGTAAAACAAATATTGTCAAAAACTATATCTCTTGCATCTGAGGGATAATAGGCTTTTCAAACAAAAATTTTTTAACATCGGCCTAGTAGTTATTAAGGAATTCGACGGACGGACAGACAGACGGTGCTACTTTAGCACTAGGACGAAAACAAAAGACGTTCCGCTCCACTCACCTATATAAGTGGCGTTTTTAGGATGCAGGATTTGGGTCAAAATGTGTTTTTAAATTTGCCAATGAGATCCGAAATACACCAAAACGGCAATATCTCCGCAACCGCTCGAGTTGTACGAGTGTCGCTGATCTCATTTTATGCAAAAATTCATTAGAAGCGCAGCTGCAATGTTTGGTTAAAATTGGTTTTTTGTAATCCAAACTACACCTAGTAACTGCTCGATATACATGGATGTTACCAGTATCATTTGACTAATTTGTCCCCTACATAATTGCAAAGGGTGTGCTGCTATCGTCATTACGCAGTAGGGCTGGATTAAAATGGTAATTTCAATTGGTCTATGAAAACCCAAAATACACGATAACGATAATAACTACCCACTCGCAAGAGCTATATGCGATAGGGTTTCTTGGTCTCATTTTGTAGAGTAATCCATACTCAAGGTACTGGCAAATTGCGAGAGCATAAATACGGTATATCTCTTCAACTATTGAGCTAATGTCGAAATTTGACGTTCAACATAGCTGTGTGTGCTTCTCTAAATTACAAAACCAACACTCAGAATTCACTACCTTGGTGATGAGACAAACTACTAGTTTTAGAAAAGACCTTTCAAGAGGCGACCCATGCTTTCCAGAAACGCTAGGCTTGACTGTCACAGAGGCCTTAGGCGCGTTTCGCTTTTTTATGGATCCTAGCAGATTCGGCTTGAGTCCAACCAAGTTTAGAACCTAAATTTTCGCCACCAAAACCGAACTAAATATGGTCATTTAAAATTGGGGCTTCTGAACGTAAATTCGTTTTGCCAACAATGCACGTTTTGTCAGTGTTTCTTGGTCAGGTTGATAAAACTAACGCAAATTGGTTTGTTTTAAGTGCTACCATATGCTGTATAATCTTCAATTAAGGAATAATATGTGAAAGGGATTGATCAAAATAATCGTGCTATCGTAATAGTTTAACTTAGCGGATATTAGTTCGAACCCAACTTAATACGACTTGACAACGACGTGATGGATATCTGCAATTTTTTTAACATGGAATTTGGACTACGGTAAAACATGTGAAGAACAAAGATTTAGTAAAGTTTAACGAAATATTAAAATGGTGAAATGCAATTGCTGACAAAACAAATAAAACAACATAATCTAAAAGAAAGGGAACTAATTGATAATTACTTTTAGCAAGAGTGTATTAGGGAAGAGTATCAATCGCCCGCGTCATCACACTCGGGTTTACATGTGAGTGCAGGGAAGTGTCATACTCTTCCCGAATGCACTCTTGGTTTTACAAATAGTTTATGATGGTTTCTTGAGAAAAATGATACTTCTCGTCATCACCATATAAACGCGCCGGGCATGACATTATTCATTTCGACCTTACCCCTCCCCTGGCTTTGGTATGATTATCCCCTGGATTTTGGGTGGTGTCACGAAATCATGGGAAAACATTTGGTCCGACCAATCCCCAGTTTTGGGAAGTCGCTTGAAAAAAATTTTCTGACCCCAACCCCCTCCCCCCGCACCCAAAAGCTGTTGGTTCGAGAAAATTTGTTTCAAACCCACCCAAAAAACTAGGAAAGAGTCGAAACAAGTATTTGTCCGTGGTACCGTGGCCCTCCCCAAAACTGAGAAGAGTACCCCCCCAGAATTAATTAGGGTGGAGAGGCCGAAATGGTTCAACGAATTTCCATGGTGATTTTGAAGATCATATTCTTCTCCAGAAATTTCATGCAATCTGGGTTTTACAAAGAGTTCATTAAATTTTTTTGCAAAACAGCATGACACTCGGTCATACTTATGCAGTTCATCTCATCCCATAATGTACTAAATTTTTCGTGCTACCGCCACAGGAATTGCAGAGGATTCCCAAAGGTTCTTTGAGGGAGGAGTATTCAAACACCTTTGAGAACATTGGGGTTAGTCGATATCTCCAAGGAGCCTTGGGGAGGTAGTAGGCCGAAAAACGACTACAACATTAACTGAGCTAAAGTACATGAATATGACCAAGTATCACACTCTTGAACGAAATTTTAATTGAACTCTTTGCGTTACTCGATGACATATGTTTTAGAAACATGAAGCAGTCATTATTACGCTGGAAGATCAGAAGATTTGCGATTCACAATGTTATCAAAACATAAAGTATCGTATATTGAGCGATGTATAATGTCCCCGGTTAGCGAAGTAGTATAAGATATTTACCACTAATTTTATTTTATCATAATGTAATTTTAAAAGAATTCTCTTACTTGTAACACGCAACAGTTATAGCTTGACTCAAACAAATATTGTCGTAGTCTGTTCGGTTATATTTACACAAAAAACATTCAAAAATTTCATAAACAGTCGTTCAGGGTTTCTTAAATGGAGACTAAAAGCTAATTTTCGTTATACAACGGATACAAAACAATCCATGCAAACTTGGGCCCATCTTACAGTGCCTGGTCCAGTATACGGTGAACACTGCTGGGCCGCGCAAGTTCAGATTAACTCTGCAGTCTTAGCTTGTTTCCCGAAGAGCGTGTTATAGAAAGAAAAGTTTTTGGCCAACAATGACCCTATTCTCAGTAAAACGCGACCTCTTCACTGATCCAATTCTAATAACGATATTTTTATAGAAAATAATCTGTTCAGCGCCAACTGCGGAAATTTGCTTAAAATCAATAGAAAGAAAAATTACCACTCTATTGACACTGGATGCACTGGAGTTGCGTAGAGACCACTTCAAGGTCGCTGACTATTCATGGTGCAGAGCATACGCTACTTAGCAAAGCGTGATCAAGTTATAACTGCTGCAGGTTTACCGTGAAACCGTAAACACAATGTCACTTCATCACGATAAAACAACAAACTACATAATGTCGCTAATGTCGCGCAACAGCAGTTACATTAGCTCGGGTGACGTGCTACATTTGGGCACACGAGTTTTGAAGCATCTGCAATTGCCGTTGCACGACTTTGAAAATATTTTAATTACTGCCACCACTTTGAATGTCACTTCCATACCATGTAATCTGCAGTATGAAGCGACTGTTAAAAGTTGGTGCACCCATCTTAATGTGAATGCATGTTATGCGTACTGTGGTCGTTAAAATTTTTACAACAGGCACTTACCAAGGCTTGGGAAATTTCTTCAGAATTTACATCAATCTGTGGCTTTGATATCATAGTCGCAAGGTAGAAAACCGTATTGAATCGTTGCGCTTGGGAGAACACAGTAGGAGCACACCAGCCAGACCATTCCTATAACATTAGTAATGTGATACATGTGACAATATATATGTATCATCAAACATGGAAAATTCTAACTGCGTAGAAAAATTTCATGAAACCTCAATACTGGGCCTTCCAAATTGGAGGGTGAGGGCCTGGCATTTTTCAGTTCCCCCTGATTCTGAACAGGTGCCTCTCGTTCATGCCTCCTGGCAAAATTTTTATGCTTCACTCGGTTCACTGCCTCTTGGAAATTTTTTTGTTTCGAATCGGTCCGAAGTACATAAAGTTTGATTAAAATTTGTAGCAAAATTGCGTTATGAAGCCAAAAATTTCGCACATTTTACTAAAATTTGCAAAAAAAACTTTTTCCAATCAAAATCGTTTTGACAGTGTTTCTGACACGATTTTTAACCGTTTCTGGCAAATCGGGTGCCCGCGGTTCGGAACCAGGAGGGGGGCTGGTTCATGCCCTCTGGCAAAATTTTCAGCGAATGGAGAGCCCAGTTATAGTATGTACAGTACGCATACTCGCTCGCTAAGAGTACAACGGTCATTGCTGGCGGGTACTACATCTGCATTAATTTTGCAGAAATCACTAACCAGAAATTCATTTTGACACAGGTTTGGAACCTCATTCGAAATTAAGTAAAAACTTAAAATGCGCACCGTGCATTTAATCAGTACGGAAGAACTACACCCCCATCATAGGAAAACAACGCGTGCCATAACATATGATAGTAGTCCGGTCACGAAAAACGTAATGTGCCCATTGATGTTCAATTCCATCAGCGCATATTTTGAAGCGTTGTGCTAAGTGACTATGTCATACGATGTTTACACGCGCGTTGTTCGTTCGCAATGCAACAATTCCTAACAAGCTACGCGCCAGCTACCAAATAATTTAGAGCTTCAAATCTTAGTCAAGTCATACAACCAGGCTTCAGTTCTTGGCCACGGCTCAAAAACATTGCACGATGGATAAATCAATTCGAGTATGATAAAGCTAATAAAGGTCGAGCTTGATGCAAATTTTCCATTGCGTGTTATTTTGAGAAAACACTCCTTGATACTTCGTATATATTAATATGGTATATATAGGAAACGAATTTTAATGCAAACAAAACAAAACAAGCTAATTACTCGCGCAGCGAGAGCAAATTACGCTAGTGCAACTAATCTGGACTTATTGCACGGTTGCGAATTCGGCCTCTTCAAGGTCCCATAATAATAATAATACAGCGACAATTCACTAATGGCAATGATACAGTGATTTCAAGCACATATCATGACCATAGAACCCTGTATTTCGTCCTCCAATAATCAAAAAGTAGAAAACTCTTAAAATTCATGAATAAAATTTTTTTAAGAAAATAATTTGAATAGGAATTTCACGTTGTAGGCCCGTACGCTTGCGTAATTTTCTGCATATCACGTAACAGCAAATACAATTATTGACATTTGCATTGAAAAAATGAGTTTATCTTATTCAGTATAAGGAATGACGAAAACCGATAGGCTCACTCTGAATCTGCTGCGAACGTTTACATTGAAAAAGTGGCAAAATTTATTTTTGTGCCAAAATTTTACAACTTAAGTGTGGTAGGGTTAATAATGTGCCCACAATAGGGTGAAAACTATGAAACCATGTTTACCGGTTAAGTAATCCTATAATCTCATCATTCACTCCCAGTAAGCAGAAAACTTAATATGTTAAAATTTTGAGAATTACACAGCTTGGTATTTTTAATTTTGGATAAGAACTCGAAAACAGCTGCTTTGACAAAACGTATTGTAGCAATAGATTCTGAATGTGTCCATTTTTTGATCTAGTGCCTCTGGCAACTTTTGAACCTAAAACGTTGCGTGACCCCACGTGACCAGATTCAAAGAGTCTCCAATTATTCGCGTCGTTCCGTTAAAATTTAGGCAGGAAACCATCGGATTGTACCATCGCAAACACAAAGCTAGGTACACAGCTATATTTATTACGCGTCGAATGAAAAAATCAGTAAAATTCTATCAATTTGGTGAATAGCAGTTGTAATCAGCAGTCAGACAGAAAAAGAATTATTGTCTCAGTTGTGCGCTATTTGAAGACTTCACAGATAAAAAACCAATAACATCTGTTTTATCAGTTGTAAAAGAAAAAGTGACAGACACCAAAAACATTACATCGATTTTGAACACATTATTGAGCCCTGCGCTGTATGAATTGCTGTAGAATATTGCTGAACAAGCTGTTGCCGGAATCGAACCCTGGACGTTTAGCTTAGACCCACACTCGCGAGACATTGAGCTATGACGATACTATTGCGCCGATCGTTAAAGGCTTCTTAGCAAGGGAGAGCATATGTAGCGGCACTTTGCGAAACAAATACGCCTTGAAAACATAGTTAAAGGCACAACTTCGTAATTAATGATGACCGCGAAAAGGTTTAAAAAATCTTCGGTCCGGATCGTTGGACCGGCCCATAATATTAAAATTTTTCCGAACAGCAAATTCCATTTCAGCCCACCCATATTAATAAGTTTCATATATAATAATTTATTGAGATTTATTAAAACAATAAATTCCCGGATTAGAAATGTTTGTCATGTTAGAAAAGACCGTGTAATCAACGCTCTGGTACCACGGTATGTGGGAAAATAACGGGTCCGTTGGTACGTAGGTAGGAACGTTATATACTAGTATATCGCAAGTGAGGCTGAAACACACTGTCCGTGGTTTTATTTCTAACTTATCACCTGTAACAGGCTGTGTTTGATGTATATACGAACTAAGAATATCTGGACACTGAACCCACTGAAAATACTACAATCTCGTTGACCCTAAACCCATCGAAAGTAACTCACAACGCATGAAGTATTTGTGCTGGTCTCCAAATAGCCGAACCATACTCTTCAGCGTGCCAAAAACCCAATAAAAAATACCATTATGATGTCCTGCATGCAATACGTAACCAACCTGATGAAGAATAGCTATATTCTGGAAGTTGGGTTCACTGACTATAAACCCATAAAAACCAATGAATAAACATGAAAAACACGTGCTGATACAACACTGTATATCACCACATCATGTATTAGGCGTTAAAAACCTATATGCCATGGCGACGACGTTTCCAGATAATTAAACCATTGTTGTCACTGCGCTAGTGGACAATTAATTTGTTCTCGAAACTTGCTGACGTTGTTTACAACATTGACTGAAGAACATTCTATACATTTCAATTTGTTTATGTTTCTCGAATGCTGTATCTATGTGTGTGTTCGGGTATATATATATATTGCTGCCCAGCAGCGGTAATCAGTGTACCGTGAGTAATGAGCGTACCGATTGCGCATTTCCGTATACTTGTTTTGCTTTCTACTTGTTTTCAAATAAATCTCTTTACTTTCCTCTCGAGTCCATGTGCTTAGCTACGCTCAGACCCTCGGATACTAAACTACTATATACCATTCTTGATGCGGTGCAAGCAATGCATAACCAAACAAATGAAAACACGCAACGTTTTGAAATCGGTTTTTTAGCTTAAAACATCTGAAGCCCCATGAAAAGGAAAATGTATAATAAAGTCAAGTTGGACTCTAAATAGCAAAACCATCATATCCAGTCTGAACTGTCCGCGTTCAACTAAAGGCCACACAATAAACGCTTTTGCAATCAAGTCAAACATCGAAACCCATTCACCCCAAGATGGGTTATGAATGATAGCGACAGAACAGAGAAATTTTCACGATTTCTCCCCAGCGCCTTCAGTCCTGACTTTCCTAAACATCCGCCAAGGTACCTGGGGGACTCAAACTGGGCGGCGGAGCGAACTGGGGGGCACCTGGGGCGAGAAATCCCCCTAGCTCGAAGTGGTGGCCTGATAACGCGAAAATAGTGTTTTTAGTCTAAAATAGCGTAAACATACCATAATAAAGCACATTGGTGATTATTAGTGAAACCCGATATATTAACAGCAATGCGTCGTTCACGTTTACTTGTGTGCAGCTAGCTACTGCACACAGTGGGCAGTATGGTCGCTACGAATGCACTCAAATGAATTTAAAACAATATGTGAGGGATATGTTTCTCAGAGCGAAACCTGACCCCTCACAAGTTCGCCTATTACACTACTTTGCAGACCCAAACACTATCCGCTGTGGACTCGGTTGTTTCAGCTAACCAGTTCCGAAGTTCACTTTCGGCGATTGGACATACTTCCGTGATGTCCCACAGTCCCGGCGCTATACCGTGGGTGCTCTTTTGCTCGCTCCCATTTCGGTCTCTCGCAATTTTGAGCTTCCTTCCCCCTCTGTCCTTTTCTTTTCCTTGTCTCGCGCGTTTTGTAATTTCACACCTCGTCCCGTGTTCCGGCTTGTCTCACCGCCGTTGTAAGTTTTGTTTTGTTGCGTCGGTAGTACTTCCTCGCACCCTGCCTGTACAACACCATCTCGAGCATATAATTACAGCATTACCGCACAAGCAAAACAGTTGTTGGATAGACAAAATATTAGAGTTTTAAAATTTTACTAAGATGGGGAAATATTTCTTTCAGGTGCGCGTCTTCTCGCGATCCGTGGGAGTAGTAGTACGCAGCTTTGGGGCGCGCTTAGTGTGGCCTTACATGTTAACTCGCTTATCGCCGTGTGCACCCTCTTCGCCGGGTTAGCGTGATAGTCCGTTGGCACGGCTTCAATCGACGTTTTACTATTTGGTGAGAGGTACTTGTTGTTTGTTTAGACTCGGCTGGTATCTTATAATCACTGGCCGTTCTGCATCGTAGGCACAAGTATTCAACGCGTATTTAGTATATTACTCAGATCCAGTTGCGCAAGTCTACCGTGGCTGCTGAATCGCATCATCGG
This sequence comes from Trileptium ribeirensis, assembly GCA_030248225.1. Lineage (NCBI taxonomy): Eukaryota > Metazoa > Nematoda > Enoplea > Enoplida > Thoracostomopsidae > Trileptium > Trileptium ribeirensis. The sequence goes on from JASANE010000493.1 coordinate 127,928, forward strand.
ACCCGACCCACGCTTGTTTTAAGAGCGCTCTTTGCTGCTCCCATATCGTCTGCCCGTTACTTGTCGTATCGTATTCATGTAACCTGCTAGTTATTTTATATATATATATATATATATATATATATATATATATATATATATATATATTTGTAAATAGTATCGTACTTTGTTATCAATTAGTTTGGTAGTGCTTGAGTTTGTAAATTATGTCATCTTTGTAGTTTAAAATAAGATTATATATTTTGTAAAGTTTGACGCGAAAATACTTATTTGAGGAGTCTATAAATTAAGTGATAAAACGACAAATTTCGGCCATAACCGACTCTATAAATTAGAAACTTTAATCACCAAAGTTTGACTCTATAACCGGACATAAATTTCAACCATAAAACTGTAACGAGGTATTGCGTTGGAAAACAATTTCCCTCGTGTGAAGCCGGGGGACGTATTAAGTCGTGAACCCCAAACACGACGGGCCGATGCCCTTAAGTTAACTTCACATGAGCTAATTTGTTTCCCTTATTTATTGTTGTTGTTTACTAATTGTGCCAACCATTTATTGTTTACTATACGCTATGGTTGTTGATTGTAAATGTGTTGCAAAGGCATGTGTATTGTACGTGTATCTATCTATACAAGATGTGTGATTATATATAAATATGTTTATGAATTTATTATGCGGGAAAATCTTGTGTACATGTGTTTGTGTTATATGTGCACTTAATGTATTTAGCTTGTGCAGGAATTTTTATATAGCTTGCAGGAGTATTTAAGAACTTAGCTAATTTTGAGGGAGTTTTCAAGGGAGTAACAGCATAAAAAGGGTTTTATGTGAGTATAGGCCATAGGATGGAAAATTTGAGTGTAAGGGTTGTGTGTCTTAAGCATTAGGCCTACATTAGTGGATGTGTGTATTTGTATCTGCTGGATTTTCGAATAAAATCCTAAATGTTGTTTATACTTAGGAATTCGGGGAAAATCATAAAAACTTATTCTCTAACGACTAAAATTCACATAGCTTTAAAAGAGAATTATACGGGAGTGGAACCAGAGTAAAACTTGGAAAACATACTATGTCATTTGGAACACTTAGAGAAATCAATAAGAAGAAAATTGGGAGTAGACTTATAGCTCGGGTATTTAAGCAGTTTCGCAGTTAGATCAGGGCCTCAGTCAGCGTCAGAAGCTGCACGATCAAGGTGACTACGGTTCAGCCGTTAATGTGTTTTATTTGTATTGGTTGAATTTTGTTGTATTATATTGGAGGAAATAAAACTGTCAACGTTTTAATACGTGGTGACACATTAAGGCCTTAGGAGTAAGATAATAAAGCAGGTTTGGAAATCGCATTGGACGTTTTGTGTGAAGGTTGTTGTAGTTGTGTGTAATCTACGTTGGTACTAAACACACCTAGGACCACGTAGGCTACAAAGCCATAAAAGTTTTCTTTAATATTTTCAAAATTGACAACTTTCCCCGATTTTAAAATTCAGAGAAAAGATTGAGGAACAGTGGGTACGCTCGATAAAAGGAGACGTGGTCGGGGATTTGAATGGATGGGCGTTGGCGTCCGTATCTAACCGCCTCACCCGAGTTTATTTAAGCGCGTGTGCATTCGACTCGAAGAATCAGTCGGGTTTAGGACTCACCATGTTTCTTGAGCGAGTTTTCCTTAATCTGAGTTTCGTTGTTTTTTCTGCTGTTTTTCCGGGATAGCTTTCCTTTGTTTCGGTCTACCAGTAGGAAGGCATCCCGGTCTGCACGGACGGGTTCTGATATCTCTCGCACTCTAGTTTGGTTTTGTTTCAGCAAGCGCCATGATTTACGCTAATAGTCCTAGTTTCTTTCTAGCATCAGGCCAGACTAAAACTGAATTGTTAACTTATTCGCTTTCAAGATTTATTTCGATACCCGGCTGGATCCCCGGTGCATCGTCCTAGCACGGGACGAAGCACCGGTTACGACTCATGGTTTTTGCTAGGAGCACACAGACAACCGTACTGTTCACGTGCATCGTCACTTATGTAATTTCATACCCGGTTGTGTTTTCCCAGGCGAACGATCATTTGGGTAATTCGACACCGATTTGTGTGTTTTTGTGTTTGTATGATAATGCTTATAATGTACAAATTCCTTAAGTAAATAATGATCATAGCTTTGCCCAGTAATAAGAGCTGTCGGAGGTAACGTATCGGTATCGATAACTTTGATCTGCATTACTTTGCGAGCATTGAAACTTATTTGTAATTCATATCAGGGAGTGGTCTTGTCCACTGGGTAGTTGACAGGGCGTCTCCAGGGTCACCCTAAGCCGCGTGTATAGGGGTGAACCATCCCGGCCTTAACAAGGTCGACGGGGATCTAAACCGGGGGGATAGATAACAGCAGCCACTAGATAACGTGGGCCGCATTTGTACGGGGGTCCTACCCAGGAACACCAGGACCAGAGGGCGGCAACTCTCTTCTGCACTGAGCCCACCCCCGGCGGCAATAGAAATTAAAGAGGGGTTGCGAAGTTCCTGCAGGTAGAGGTTGGACAGCCAGCGTACCCCGTTACAAATATATTTCTAATATTTCCGGACATTTTATCAAATTTTGTGTAAAACGGTTATCAAACAGTGCGATACTAAATGTTAATACGACATAAAGCGTCAATACTTATTATACAATTATTTCAAGCATGACCTATCCAGCTATCGATTGACCCTTATTTTAAGCGACGGAGTTTTTAGCTGCAGTTCTGACTCATTCGGGTATATATTTTCCTAAGGCTTGATATTTTCCCAGATACTTGTGAAGTTTACTCTACTGGTGTTTTAATTTTAAATTTTCCAAACGTCCACGCCCCCCGCAAATACCAACAATCACACAAACACTCGTATGAATCATGTGAATTACATATTTTCTATTCCGTTTAGTCGCACGTTAGCTTAGGCTTAGCCTTCGGTTTGTGATGCATAACTAGAAAATAATCATCAAGATTAAAAAAATGTGACGAAATACACACCCTCTGCTATAAAATTGTTGGACAAACGTAAATATTATGCAACCAAGCAAATCTATGGTAGACCAAAAATATAGTTTATTTAAACCTCATGCGACAAACGCAGATTTCAATTTACACAATTTAATGCCAAAGTACCGCCTATAAGATGTGAGAATTTCGAAAGCTGTTGAGAGTGCCTGAAAGCACCGGACCACCGGAGCGGGCCAACATTGCCTTCGTAAGGGCCTGACCGTGCCGAAAACTTTCCATGAGTCGTTATCATCTCTAGTGTATGCTAGCGGTTAAAATTTTACCTGATCCCAGACCAAGCCGGTCCAACCGGTTGATACTTGATACGTCCGCCGACGTCGATGTCGCACGAGCCGGGACGAGCCGAAAAATTTGTCCAGCTCTCACCTGTTCCGCTCACACAGCAAAATTCGTGGTAAAATAAGTGCGGTTGAGTTAATTATACGAAATCTACAACGATATAAAAGTTTTAACTTCGATTTTGATGAAAATAGATCACCACATAGTGATTTTTCATGAATATTCTCATTTTTACCCCAGTTCGTTATACGTTTTCACGTTATACGCACTCAAAATGTTATAGTGCACCATGTGCATCACTTAATTCACTTAAAACAAAATTTCTACAGGCGAAGCGAGAGGAGCTTCCAGTGAGGGCGCTAGGTGAAATATCGGGAAAAAATTTTTTGTCTGTGGCGGTGACTTATAACGCATCTCCGGAGGGATGAATTTCTACAATTTTTTATTCGTAAGCAAAAGCCGTGACGATGTGCCCTTTAGTTGCTTTGACTGGCGGCACCCTCTTCAGGGTTAAAATGGCCATAAACTAGATTTTAACGGTTCTTTGCAAAAGCAAACATACTTGCTTTTTGATTAACTCTTAAAACTTATGATTATGTGCAATCACCCCATCACCTGCACGAAAATGTGTAAATACAACAACCATTGCTCGCACAAATGCAATGGCATAAACAATAGTAAGGTGCACATTTCAAACTAATGTGTATGCCATTGCTGCAGCAAGTGCAAATGTGACAACGATTGCAGTGGAACGTGCTTTGGTGAAAACAATTTCACGGACGTAGCGCTTCAGTGAACAATATTGCTCTACAGTTAGCACTAGTAATATCATTGCACGATCAATGATCAAAACTATTGAACTCGAGTGTGTAAACTGGACTTTTCTTTTGCACCTTAAAATGTAAAAGCCGTTACAAATGCACGCCGTCAATGCATTATACTATACATTGCATAGTCACGTGCTATCACTGCTGCAAATGCTCTTAGTAAGCAACCGAGTTTACCATTGCACGGACGGCGCATTCGACATTGTCATTGCACTCGAATCGATTTGAGTGCATTCGTAGCGACCATACTGCCCACTGTGTGCAGTAGCTCGCATACAAATCGCATGCAAAGTGAGCGACGCATAATTATAGTATTTTTAACCTCGCAGGGCAAAAGTTACGCGATTTTTGACGTAGATAATAAGCTAGCATTTTTTTTGCCTCGAAGAACAAAATTGTTCTATTTGTAATCATGCTGAAATATGCCTAGGAGTGCTGAACTGAGGGAGACCGTAATACCTGACCCCTCCGTGAAAAAGTAAGCAGTGGAAACTCCATTAGTTTCGTTTTAAATTTTTTTTCACACCAAAAATATAAACCGTAAATAACAAACATTGCAATAACGCCTGTGTGCCCTTCCCCAATTGGTAGGTAGCCAGAACTTCTGGGTTTACAGCAACTAATATAAAAGCACAATATGATATCAACTAGGGGGTCATTTCACGCTACGATGTCCTTTTGGTCGGGGGGTAAAAGTGGAAATTTTTGGTATGTAGTACAGAAACGGACAGGGAACTGGCAAAAATGTTATTTACGCCAGGAAGCCTCTTTACTTAGCTATTTTAAACAAAAAAAATTTTTAACCCTCACTCCCGCCATAAGGGGCTGGACATCCACATAGGTCCCAAATCTACAAAAACCGAAATGAGTAATTTTACGACCTGTTTTTCGGGGTAATGGTGTGGCTCGATGTTAGAAATGATGGCCTTAATTCTTTTTGTGCAGAATTAGTCAGGTCTACACTATTTTTTAGTTAAACAAATTTCAAATCTACATCAATCCTGGACAGTGGAAGCGGCCGACATGGGATAGACCCCATTTTTACGCCCCCTCCGACGAAATTCTTTTTTTGGTCACTACTCGTTGCTCATGCACGTACATAAACGTTATTCATGGATCATACCTCTATCCCCTGGGTACCTTTTGAAAAAATATTAACCCAGGGGCTTCTTATTACTTGCCCCGGCGCCAGGGTTAAAAGATAGATTTTAGCACATTTGATTACCCCCAACCGACCATTGCTAGTTTGGGGTATGGTGGAGTGAGTACAACTCTATTGATTTGTCTGTTATGGTTCATTCCCATGAGGAAGAGAATGGTGAAACGATCTGAGCTCTATCTCACGGCCTGTTGATCTCAGGCTTTTACACCTCCCCCCCACACCAGACCACACTTTTATCCCCCCCGACCACCACCAAAATTTGAAAAAATCGGCCATGTGAAGGTATTTCGATGAAATTTCGCGCGTTTAGTTCATATTACATTGTTGCACTGCATTTCGGCCACATATGACACAAAATTATTTTTTTTTAATTTCGAATTTTACCCCCCCTTCCGACCACGTTACCAGGCATGTCCACTGGCGATTGGTATGCATGTACCATTTTATTTTTTGGATGAAATAATGTAGAGTGGATGATGTGAAAAAGGTGTTGAGTGTAGCTTCTAGAATTTTTGAGTGGTTTTGAACATAAATAAAAAATTTACCCCCTCCGACCAAATTTACCCCCCTCCCCGACCAAATTTACCCCCAACCAGATTATTTTTGGATGAAATAATGTAGAGTGGATGATGCTAGAAAGGCAGTGTTGATTGTTGCTTCTAGAATTTTTGAGTGGTTTTGAACATAAAAAATTTGCGCCCCCCCCCGACCACCAGTTACATTATTCGACGTTGACGTTTTTTGGTTATAGGGTGTAAAAAAGTAGATAATCGGAGCCAAAAAGTTATTAGTCATTTTTTTCTGGGACAAAAAGACATCGTGGCGTGAAATGACCCTAGCATTAGCTTGCCAACCAAAGCAAAACTAAAAAATACAAAATCAGATTTTCTACGAAACAATAAGTCCACAAAAGAAATTTGGGAGCTGGACTGGTAGGGCTTTGCATGGTGCTGGATGCAGTAAAATGTTTGTTTGAAGAACATATTACTCGAGCTGGAGTAAAATTCAAAAGTTATGTTTGTCCACAATAAGAATTATTATGACGCATTTGCTTAAGCTGCAATGCTTGTCTTCAATAATATACCTATACATCGGATCTAAAAATTTATTTACCATCAGCCCTAGAAATTTGAATTTTCAACGTTACTGTCTGAGATATCATAAAATGAAATTGTTTAAGCAATAAATTCAAAACAGACATTTTCAAGCATAGCTTTATACCTGATATTAAATGCAATTATGTTATGCTATTGTGGACACAGCACAAGACACGTAGCGGAGCCATAAACCCAAAAAAATTTCGTTCTTTTCCATTATCCCCAGCCCGAATTTGGTCAATCTTGAAGATACAGAGCTGATTTTGGTATCAATCGATTCAGCTCGATAAGATGGATCAGAAAATACTCATTTTACCCATATCCCTGATTTTTTAAGGTCCAAATTATAGGTCCCTCCTGCGAACGCAAAATTTTTTTTTCTCCGGAATGTGGTCATATTCTACTCGGCTTGATGAGAGAAATCTACTGGTGTGTAGTATATTGAAATCTACACAACCGTTAGAAAGTTATGAGGGCCCAATTAACCCTGCGGGCGGCATGTTATAATGTTAGAAAAAGAAACAGGTTAGAGAGGGAGTTCGGGGATGGTAGCCCCCCGAGTTAGGCTTAGGCTTTATGTATGTCTCATATAAGGACATTAGGTTAGGCTAAGACTAAGGCTTAGGCTTAGTATAGCGAGAACGGCATGACCTTTATTTTATTTTCGCCCCTCAGGGTTACTTGAGTCATAACCTTCTAACGGTGGTGTAGATTTCAATATACTACACACCAGTAGATTTCTCTCATCCAGCTGAGTCAAATGGTACCGAACATGACCACATTCCGAAGAAAAAATGTTGGGTTCCCAAGGGGGACCAATATTGGGACGTCAAAAAATCGAAAAAAAATTTTCATGAATATGGGTAAAATGAGTATTTTCTGAGCCGCCTTATCGAGCTGAATCGATTGGTACCAAAATCAGCTCTGCTTCCTCAAAATGGACCAAATTCGGGCTGGGGGAATAACGGAAAAGAACCAAAAAATTTCTACAGTTGAATCCAAACCAACAGTTTTAAACATTTTCACCAATTTTTACACAATATTGATTTCGGTATTGCTTGTAAAGGTATAATGTCAAATTTGAACAACATGTCATATTAAGTTGATTTAATCCTTTTCTGGTCATACAATTTTATTAATAAAAAGGCAACACTACAAATGTATAAAGTCGACTTTTGACGAGAATTCAAATGTAAATTGGACCCATCAATATAAATTTTAGCACATTATGCGAGCCATAAAAAGTACATAAGATCTTAAAACACAGCGAAAAAACATCGAAAATCATGTCACAGCCATCAAGTTGTGCTTAAATATATCAATATGTTTTATCAAAACATACCGTTAATCTGCCAATATCAGGTATTAAATCGTTTTTTAATAAGGCTGAGGCAAAGTCTATAGAGGTGCTCGAACTGCGCATTTGTCGTAGATAGGTGGAAGACAGAACGGCCGGCGTTTTTCTAAATTATATTCACTACAAAACATACCGACTTATAGTCACGATTTGTGAAATCTGAATAAGCAAACTGAATTCGCGAGCAGCATGGCACCATATCGGAAAATAGAACAATATAAAGAGTTTCTGCACCATCCCACGAAGTTTATCTTTCCAAAAATCAGAGCAGTGCCTGTGTCTATCGATGAACATAATACAGAAAGAACAAACAAAAATATAACAAATCTATTCAAATTTAAGTATCACCAAGCAGTCAGAGTTTCAGGACAGCTCTTACATCAGGCAGAAAAACAGGACAATTATGCGCAAAGAAGTGACTCAACACAAATGTGCAAGGCTTAGAATAAACAATGTTTAGAAGCAGCATCCCAAAGCCAGCAAACTGCTGCCACACTGGAACAACATGTGACACAATATATAATAACTAGATTTACCGAACTTGTCACTACTTTGCTTATTGTAAACTTGATAATGTTACCTTTCAGTAGATTAATTTATTACATAAATTAACAGCCTATATAACATTGAAACATTGAATCCATGATGTCCTCTGAATCCTGGTACATCTAAGTCAAAGCCTCAGTACTCGGATTCGCACTCCTAGAGCTTTCTATTAACACCAAAACGAAACTGAAAATTCAACTAAACTTATTAACAGGCAATAATTCACAAAGCTAGAACAAGATCACTCCTAAACCGTTGTGGCATAAATTTGTTCAAAATGTTACTGACTGCATGAGCCTATAAGAGTTTATAGACAAGACTATAAACTTTGCATTATATATTATTTTCATCATAAATGATGCTGAAAACCGCGTTTATTTGCGCAACTAATCTTGTAGCAGTTTCCTTATTCAGTACCACGTGGAGTATTACACCAACGCGTTGTATTACAAGAACGTATTATTGCCACATGCCTCAGCAAGGAAAGCGGCTTGGTAACATTGCTTAACAGAAGTGATTTCATGTGGCTTCCACTTAACTTAAACGCTTACAACAAAAGGTTTACATTACCACTTTTTGCGTGGTTTTTGCTTTTCCTATCGCCTATAATAATGATTGTGATATAAACAAAGTAACTACAGAACTATACAAAACTTACAACGGGTCGTTAGCTTCATCTACTTCCACACTAGTCTCAGTAAGCATCTGAGAACCGCCCGAAGCCGTATTGTACACTAGCAATAAACCAGTTTCTTCAAACAGCTCCCGAATGGCACATATCCTGAAGCCAACTGACGGCGGAATGCCCAGCTGTGAAAACGTCGATTTCTAAAGTTTTTCTATATAATAAATACTGCAGTACAGACAATTTTTTTGGTTCGACGCCCACAACACAGTCCGGGATATCATACATAGGATGGCACTTAATTCAGTATATGCTAATTTATAAAAATAGCAAGCACACTGTGGTGCGCTTGATGAAATTTGCAGTTACGGAAAGAGATAAAAGCAAATGTTAACAAAAATTCGCGAACCGTTCGGGAAAAATTTGAGAATAGCAATCGAACAGCTACGAATTTTTCGCGAACAATTCACGAAAAATTTGTATATTGTGTCCGCAAATGTATGTTGGATAGTGATGTCATGTTTCAGTGCAAAATTTCTGTTTCAAGTATTCTAAGCAAACCCCACCCTGTTATGTATTAAAATAAACAAGCCAAATGTTAACATGCGCCGCAGGCTCCGAAGTTAAACAACTGCCATAAACATCTCCTGTGTCTTGTTAACATAAGATTATAAGATGCACTATTCTGACGTAGTTAAAATACAAAATCCTACAGTATTCGCCACATAAGAGTGTCACCTTTCGAACGAACAACCGTGGAACACAAATCCAACAAAATTTATTATCGAACAATAGTCGAATAATTTTGGAGTAAAATTTTTAAGTTATCGAACTTCGATCGAGCATCCATATCTGGCGTACTGCACGTGAAGTAATTCTCTTATAGATATTCTACAATGTCAATACTTTAAATTAATATTTTTGTCTCGTTGAAAATGTAAACTTATCGGTATTGTTTATTAATGACTTCATGTCCGCGATTATACTTGAGTTCAGATGAACAGGAGGAAGATCAGTTTAACAAAAGTTGAGTACGACTAATGACAATCATAAAAATTTGCCTACCATATACACACCAAACTGATATTATGCGTTATGCAGCTGATTAAAAGTAAACAAACTAACATTTGAAGCGGGTGCACAACTTGACTTAAACGCTATTTAGGCGCACATTCCTTGTCAAATTTAGGTATACTTATTTATATAAACAATAATAGTTGCCCACGATATGCAGTCTACCAAAATATTCCTGAACTTCAGCTTCACATTGAAATTTTATGTCACTCAATATACTGACTAAACTGTTGCTAAAAACTACTAACTAAACTGAGTTAAAGTACGTTACATGGTGCAATTAGAGCATGAGCGTAACGAAGAAGATCAGGGGGTACATGCCCCTGTCCCGGAATCATGTGCGCACGACGGGCGCCTTCGAATTGCTTCGCAAGCAAGAAAATAAAATTAAGAATTTGGAAAAGTAAAAATATTTCACACAAAATTATCTAAAGCACGAATTCCCTTTTATAATGGTTATTTAAATGTGCAAAAAATTTAGAACGGCAGAATACAAGATTTTAATGTGCAAAATTTCATAGGGGCGCAAGATCGTTGAGTACGGGGCACATAATTTTCTTGCCACCATGCCGCTACGCCACTGAGTTTGGGACTGTAATAATAAATACAGATTTAGCCGCGAAATATTCGCTTTTATTTCGTAATATTATGTGAAGAAATTTAAATGTAGAGTCTTTTATTATAGCAAATATCGTGCTAATGACAAATTAATGGGATGCGATTAATGCTTCGATCAGACAGTTGTTCGTGCAATATTTTTAATAAATCCATCAAGCATAAACCATAATGGTTCCACCGCAACAACTGTCAACAATGTATTATATAACAGCGTGAAGTGCCGCAAGTGCAGCTACCAATAGTTTGTTGTGCGTGGTGGAACATGTAAATTGTAGGTATCGTTATGCAAAAGTTAAAGAGATACATGATAGTAGTTTTCGGAGGGAATTACGAACAAAATAGTCGAGAGATAAGTTGTCGCGAAGAAGAAAGCAATATTTCCTTAGTTTTTGTAGGTTGGATTTATTTTAGATAGAATTTTTCTTATAATTCCGAAATCGCCGAAAATATTAAGATAAGGTTTTCGTTAATTTTACATCAACGGCTGATTTACTGAGTAAAAGTGAATTTGCAAAAGATTGGCAAACTATTTAAAAGTTACATACATGACAACACCAAAATTAACATCACTTATACTCCCACCACAGAGAAGTTTTTACTCAGGCGACATTATACATACACACATTAAAAATAAAGATGCACTACCTAAACAATAAAATGTCCAAAGCTTACGAAAAACGTCGCATTCAATGCGATCTGAACCGATCCGAATTGTGTTCACGTTACATCAGATCCGAATCGACGAAACTGTACCTAGCTTGTGCGTGTGTACATTATATGTATTTATTTTTCGCACTATTTCTTCCCATTCGGTCTAAAAATATGCATGCAAAGTGTTGTGTGGGGTCGGATCGAATGAAGTGTGCCCACTCTATATAAAACACATGTCCGATTAAATAGTATTGAATTGGATTGGACGCAATGTGAACACGCTCTAAGCCATGTGCATTGAAAATATTCAAATATATCTAGACTTGCCTCTTAACTGTGTTGATGCTCGCGGTCAGCTTCCAGAAGCACTTATATAACTCTGCTTTCAGCATTGGGCAGACACATGGCAGTTATAATTTCAGTACCTGAGTCCTGTGATGTATGTGGCGAGAAGGAATACTGTATTTTGTGTTATTCAGCATAAAGATTTTATTAAGATAAACTGCGATATGGCGACATTGTCTCTAAGGCACATAATGTTATTTTAATTTAGTGAATTTTATAAACATACTTTGTCGTTGCTTTCTAAACCGTAATACAAAATGTTATATTTCATACGTGAGACCCGTGATACCAGGATAGGGTTCCTAAATATGGTCACCATGTTTCCTTAATGATATGTACAAAATTGAAAAAGTCAAAAAATTACTTCATCAAAAGGCTGTTTGGAAAATCTTTGATTATAACTTCATTCTCAAACTGTATATTTTTTAACCACTGAAATTACGTTAACAAAAACCTGACTTAACTGCGATTTAAAAATTATAAATAATGAGGTAAGAGATTCCTAAAAGCTTTTTGGTGTATTTCACAATAATGTAGTTCGTGGATACTGCTTTAAGCTTATTACAGAAAGATTCCGTATAAACGTCCTTAGAAACAATTTCGCATTACGCATAGTGGAAGTCGGCAACAGAAAAACTGGAATATTTGAACGTATGTCTATTTGTTCGAGCCGGCAGTCTGGATAAATTTAAAACATTTAGCCGAGTGGAAATAGTTTGCTGTTTTTGTTTTAGCAGAAATCTTTATTCAAAATATAAGTGGCTTGTCCTTTTATTTTTTGATCTTTTTCGTTTTTTTTTCTCATAATGCGGTTCCTCTCGTTCCATTTTCTCCTCGGTTCATGAGCAAATAGCATAAGTAACTGCAGGCGTAGTATGAGCAACGTAGTGTAGGAATAATTTCTAAAGTTACATACAAATCAATATTTCAAAATATTTCTAGTTGCAACAAATTAAAGATGTTTGCATTTACATGTATTTACATCGATAAAAGGCATTAAAAACATAAACACTTACATGAACGACGTGTTCAAACTCGTCGAAGTTTTCGAATTTAGTATTATACTGAGTCAGTACTGCCGGGCGAGGGTAAGGCGAGTCTTGAAATTTTTGCAACAAAGCAATTTGCTTCTGCGGATTCTGTGAAACATCTAAAACAAAACATCCAACACACATATGTCCGTATCCCTAGCTAATAGCCTTTTACTTATTAGAACTGTTATATTCCAGTGGTTACCATGAAATATAGTTTTAAAACAACTTATTTTATAATGAGAGTAGACTTGTCCGGCACAACGAATTTGATAGTTATAACTCACGGACCTAATCAACGCTTTGAAAAGACGATTATCAACAGTGGTTCAGAAGCCAACATTCCACAATCCACATTTTAGGCCTACATGACATACAGGAGGATGTACATAGGGTAAGGACGGAGATGCAATTTCTCAATGCTGAAGACGATCAATTTCTCAATCCTGAAGAACACGACTGTCGTAGTCAGTTTGTACTGCCAATACAAGAACTCGTTGGAACGCTGAACTTTAGACACTTCGTCGGTTGTTTTCTCAACGTCTCACCTCCATCTAAACCTTAAACAGTTATGACATCTACCGGTTTACAGAATTTACATTATGGTTACGACAGTGATTATCCTAGTGTAATGCAACGCGGTTATAACTTGTCAACCAAATACTAACAAAATTACACAAATTTATCTGTACAGTAAACAAAATGAAACACGCTAAATACCGTCGCTCAAGGTTTCTTTTTCTGAGAGCAACAGGTGAAACTGTCGAAATTTACAACAGGTGCGCAAACATAATAATACAAACCAAGTGATGCTGATATCAGAAAAAGCGGCAACAAATACAGAAAATGAGAAAAACATTCAAGGTTGTTTGTTATATTCGGATTTTTCAAAGTCACAAAACGTCCTCGTTTTCAAACATAATAACGTGCACCTGCATTGGTACTCTAACCCTGATACAGATTGATATACATATATACATATTATAGAGAAATAATATGATACCTTCTGTAACATATCGAATAAAATCATCGCGCCATGCTGACGATGAATCGTGTTGGTGTTCATATGTCCCACCAGGAAAGACGTATGAACCAGGCATAACTTTGCTGTTTTTTGATCGTTTTAATAAAAGTATTTCAAAGTCGCGACCATTTTCTGTCTGTAAATTTTTTAACATCAGTTCATAACAACACAAAATTAAATATATATGAAGCAAGTCTTTTCAAATATCTATGACTAGCACATACATATTACATAAAAAAATAAACTGTTGTTCACAATTCAAACAATAGCGAAAAATTTGCGTATTTGCTGGGTCTGAGTGTGCATTTAATTCTTATTGGGACCCACATAGCTCAAACATCTGTTGGAACTCAGCCCATGTGCAACATCTACCAGTAGTCGAAAACACGCTACAAAGGCAAAATAGTCGAGGCCTGAAAGAGATTTAAATTCACATTATGTAAACATACATACAGTCACGCTTCTGCAGACATAAAAGCAAATGTTTCACCAACTATCCACCATAGTTTACATCCCATACTAAAAGAATGTAATGTGTTGTTCTCCAACTGTCGCGAAATCTTCATAAGCAATTTGCTTTTATTTATTTATTTATTAAGCTAAGCGTTTTTGTTTTCGTCAGAGGGGGAAAATTCCACATCGTCTGTCCGTCCGTCCGTTGAACTCATCAATAATTAATTATTGATTCGATTTTAAAAACTTTTTTGTTTAAAAGACCGAATATCGGAAAGGTGCAAGACATTTAGATTTTGTCAACATTTCTTTTAGTTAATTAATAATTGCCTAATTAGTTAAGCGTGCTAGCCTAGTGTTAGCATTTTAAAAAAAATCGCATATTTTCAATAAATAATTAGTGTAAAGCTATTATTTTGGTGCATTTACTACATCTCGCCGTGGTGATTGTGAAACTGATGCTTATTTGCTATTCGAGGAAGTTAAAACATGCTAATAAGATAGTTAATTAGCTAATTACTAATTAATTTTTAATTAGCAAAGTTTTTTAAAATTTCCAAAGTGCTCAAAAAATAAAAATAAATTGCACCCTGTGGTTTTCTATGTCGCTAATCACGAATATTACATTTCTGAAGCTCTGAAACCTGGCCGTATATGCTAATTAGTTGATTAATTAATAGTTAATTGAAACACATGTACACAAAAATAAGATACCAAATACCTTGCTTGCAGTTGCTCTTCTCACTTTTTGTAATTTATAAACACAGACTACAATACTCGCAAAATCTGACTGTCGCTAGCTTGAGACCCAGTCACGGCTCGTTTGCAAGTAATTCGTTCAAAAATATAATTTTAATACTTTTGAAACCCAGGGCGAGTCAGTAACTCATGGCCAGTTCAGTATAAATTCTCGATAGTAGCTGGAAGCTCGATCACATGAAAGGCGGCAGTCATTACTGGCGATAATTACATTGTGATCAACAATACTCAAAATAACATGACACAGGCTTCGATTCTCTTTGTAGCGTTACAATCCAAAGATATCAGAACTAAAGATGGCGTCGGGTAAAATTTTACCAACGCGACCTGACCCTACAAATAGCCAAACCCGACAATTAAGCTTTATAAAAAGTCGATGCTGGTCGAAAGCGGCTACACAGAAACAATGTATATTAAAATTAGTAACTCTATCGAGATTGCATAACGTAGTGAATCATAAGTACACCTACGCCTTTTGCGTGCACATCAAATCAGCTCTCGATAGCATTCGTCGATATGCTATATGTGGACATCACACAATACCAGCACAAGTTACAACATAACTAACACAGGCAATGAGTTTTCCATGCCCCAAAACCCCCAAGTGCAACTTATCAGCCGCCCAAGACATCAGAACAAATTTTCAAATTTTGGGTAGTGGAACCACGAGGGTACCTCAAACCCCATAACTCCAGAACGAGAGCCTTAATCGAAAAACAAAAAAGAGGCATCGAGATTTATCATACCTTGCTTCTGTGAAGGTACTAAAATGGTGTAAAAACCCTCATTTTGATTTCTGACCCCGAACCAAAGGGGCGTCATACACTTGTACCCATGGAATCATGGGTCGCAGAGTAAAGCCAATACCAGCAATGAGTTTCCCATGCCCGAAAACCCCCAAGTGAAACTTTTCAGCCGCTCAGGACGTCAGAACAAATTTTCTAAATTTGCGACGAGGAACCATGACGGTGACATTCCTCAAACCCCATAACTCCAAAACCGGAGCCTTAATTGAAATACAAAAAGTGGCATCGGTATTTGTCATTTTACTATGAAATAAAACCAACCAGAGAAAGAAATTCGAATGTTAAGATAAAAATAACCGTGCTTCCGTGAAGGGTACTAAAAAACCCTCATTTTGACCTCTGACCCCCAACCATGGGACGTCATACCCCCGTACCCATGGAACCATGGGTCGCAGAACAAAACCGGCACCGGCAATAAGTTTTCCATGCCCGAAAACCCGCAAGTGAAACTATTCAGCCGCCCAGGACGTCAGAACAAATTTTCTAATTTTGGGACGAGGAACCATGAGGGTACCTCAAACCCCATAACTCCAGAACGGGAGCCTTAATCGAAAAACAAAAAAGAGGCATCGAGATTTATCGTACCTTGCTTCTGTGAAGGTACTAAAATGGTGTAAAAACCCTCATTTTGATTTCTGACCTCCAACAATGGGGCGTCATACCCCCGTACCCATGAAACCATGGGCCGCAGAGCAAACCCAGCACCGGCAATAAGTTTCCCATGCCCGAACACCAGCAAGTGAAACTATTCAGCCGCCCAGGACGTCAGAACAAATTTTCTATTTTGGGACGAGGAACCATGAGAGTACCATACACCAAACACCATTATAACTCTAAAACCGGAGCCTTAATCGAAAAACAAAAAAGAGACATCGGCACTTGTCATTTTACTATGAAATAAAACCACCCAGAGAAAAAATTCGAATGTTAAGATAAAATAACCTTGCTTCCGTGAAGAATACTAAAAACCCTCATTTTGACCTCTGACCCCCAACCATGGGACGTCATACCCCCGTACCCATGGAACCATGGGTCGCAGAACAAAACCGGCACCGGCAATGAGTTTTCCATGCCCGAAAACCCTCAGGTAAAACTTATCAGCCGCCCAAAACTTCAGAACAAATTTTCAAATTTTGGGTCGAGGAACCATTGGGGCACCATACCCCCGAACCTCAAACCCCATAAATATAGAACCGGAACCTTAATCGAAAAACAAAAAAGAGGCGTCGGCATTTAGCATTTTACTGTGAAATAAAATCATCCAGAGAAAAAAATTCGATAGTTAAGATAAAAATAACCTTGCTTCCGTGAAGGGTACTAAACTGGGGCCAAAACCCACATTTTAACCCCTGACCCCGGAACTAGACACCAAATTAAAAACGCTCGGAGATGTACACGGTAAATCGACTATGCCGGTTCGAAAGAGCCCAAGATCATGAAAATCGGTTAAGGCGTTCTCGAGTTATGGCCGAACAAACACAAACGCACACACACCCGCGCGGAATTTAAAAGATTTCACCCCTGCAACACACAATCTCCACTAGGTTTCACTACGTTCTGATTACAT
Organism: Trileptium ribeirensis; assembly: GCA_030248225.1. Lineage (NCBI taxonomy): Eukaryota > Metazoa > Nematoda > Enoplea > Enoplida > Thoracostomopsidae > Trileptium > Trileptium ribeirensis. The sequence continues at coordinate 145,186 of JASANE010000493.1, forward strand.
GTACTAACATACAAACACGAAATTGATCATTAAAATGAGTTATCAGGTGAACATTCAAAGTAATATGAAGACGTTTTGCTTCAGCCTATGTAGATGACCCGATGCCAATTACATCGACAATGTTAAAGCACAGTAATTTCTAATCTATATGTACACAGAAGCGTGATGCATTTAATGCAAATCGAGGTCATCACTTTTCCATATGCGTGGTTAACACTAATATGGCACCCACCGGACATTATGCTATGAACCGCAATGATGGTTATGCTAAAAATATTACACAGTAACAAAATATTATTTTTGTCGCTACGGGCTTCATGTATCAGCTACATTATCCAGCCATGGCTGTAACGAACACAACCGTTCATAATAATGATCTGTAGTAGCAATGTTTGAATTTTCAAGCTATCTGTAACTACAACAAACGTCGTCGTTCTATAGATGCACGGACACCCAATGTGGTAGCACCACGACTTACTAGAGCCGTAAAATCTGCTCGCCGGTTACGTTACTTATAATGCTGTCACGCAGTGTCATGATTTACACTACAGGAAGAAGTTGGGATTACTAGCAGTTACTACAAGTCACGGTTAGGATTAAATGCAAAATAACTGATCGATTTCGATTACACGAAATTTCGATCGTTTTAGATTTTGGCGCAGTTAGAATTTTAAAATTGTAAAATTTCGATTATTTTCGATCGATCGAAATTTCGATCCATCTTGATTCGGATCGATTGTGATTAAACGAAGTTTAGATCGATTGCGATTTAGATCGTTTTGGATTGCATTTATTTTGACCGCGACTGTATTTCACTAGTATCGCAGTTTATAGAACGTCTTTGAGGTAAATCGGGCGCGAATTCAGATAACTGACTCTTATTTTGTTATAGATATAGGGAACTCCGCTATTCGACTCAGTATGCCATTTGAAAACGCGCAAAAACGTGCAAAAATTTGCAAATCTGCGTAAAAAATATATGCTAATGGTTAACGGAGCTGTTGTTTGCGTCCACTAAACATCGGATGCCGATAGCGGAACGGTGAATCTTGCCACAATTCTACTCGAGATTTTGGCAAAACAACCGTGGTAGACGCATCACAAGTAGACTCATGCATTAATCCACCCACTCAAAATTGGGAAAGCACAAAACCGATTGAATTCGAGTTTCAATGTCAACATGAATGGCGAACATAATTTAGAACAGAACACACATCCTAGATTAACTTATGGACATTACCACTGTATTCCGCTGGCTTCCGCGATTCTGTTAAATTCAGATAATAAATTCGGAACTTTAACGCATTAATGCTGTTACGAGCAACACTGAAACTACCAACAAAACTATCATGACGTTTAATTCAACCGTTTAAGATTTCGGCTCCAAATCTGAATGTTCCGAATTATGTTAACTAATTAAGTAAGAGACAACTATAATTTTTAAAATGGAAATGCATCGTCATCGTAATTCTACATGTACAAAGTCAGAGAGTATAACGTCAGCTTTAGATTGTACAATCGATTTAAATTTTAATTTTAACCTCAAGCCTGCTGTGGGAATATACGTTAGCCGACCCGATCTGCACTCTGCCTTCTACAATAGCAACGCAACGTTTTAAAACCTAAAATCATGGACATATATAGACATTGATGGTTGCGCCCAAGGTTTTTTGGGTCCACATGTGGGCTTGGACCCAAAAAATTTTTGCTGCACCGACGCTGGACCCAGGACAGTTTCAGATTCGGAGAGATTGAGTTTGCTAATAAATTTTATTAGATTTGCGTTTGCTTTCGATCATATGTAATAAGAAGTCTCTTCAAAACATAAATATCTACGTACGTAATAAGCAGAATAATACAGTCTGAAAAGAAATACAAAATATAGTTATCGTGCTGAAACTCCACATGCACAAATGCTGCGCACGTGACAAAGATGTACATAAAATTTGGTCCAATCTTTTGCAGTTGGACGTGGTGTAAATTTTGTATGGCTATGTAATTACGTTTCTTTATTGTGTCGAAATTCGTGAAATTCTCGAAACAAAAAATCTAAATGTGGACACATGGTTCAAGATCTGGACTAAAAAGAAATTTGCTGGACCCATTGAAAAAATACCCTAGTTGCGCCATCATAATTCTACATGTACAAAGTCAGACAGTATAACGTCAGCTTTACATTGTACTACCGATTAAAAAAACTAAATGAAACACATATCACTGCAGCTTAAGTAACGTTTGAATAGCTCGCTACTGCTTTGAAATTAGATTTTTCAAAGGTTTACCTAAATTATACTAAATTTCAATTACCCGATCTGAAGCTTGCGGACGCGATGTTGCTTGCTCAATAATCGATTGTGTTGGGTCATCTGGATGCGAATAGATTTTTGGCAGCGCACGTTTGCCTGCAGCTATAAATTTAAAACAATGTATATTATACAGAATATATATAAATAATCATGACTGTAGATCATTTAAGCATATATCCAATAATAATTGAATATAGAATGTATAATAATACAGCACTATGCAGTACATTAAGGTTAAATTTAATACAAGATAATATCTGTATTTTTATTTATTGAAACACAGCTAGCATAATTTCCTCTATTAGCGTCTAATTGGGAAAATTCTTTTCTCTGTCTGTTCGTCGTATTCTAACGTCTCACTACGCTAGAGTAAATAGCGTAGTTCAGCGCAAGTTAACAGTGCCTGTGGTGTAGTGCTAGGGCACTAGTCTTGCAAGCTAGAAGGTCAGGTTCAAATGTCGGCTGGTCCAAAGTTTAATCTCTCGTGGATCTTTTCACTTCGTCGCGTTAGTATAACACGTGCATGAGCGCCAATCCTATGATTTGTAATATTTTTGCACCAATGTGTTGGCTTCCTGATAGCACTTCATACTAATAAAATCTATTACGCAGCGCCTAGATGTTCTATTACGCCTACTGTAGAGTAAAACGCCATATTATAGCGTTTTTACCAGAGTTTACAATGTTTGTGTAACAAGGGACATGTTGTCGGTTATGTCCTTATGACATGACAAACACAACTGCAAAACAAGCACGTATGTTGCCGCTCACGCCCTTTTATATTAAGTGTAGGGCATGACTCGATAATTATTGAACGTGCGGTGCTTTTCCACTATACTCCCAGCCCGCGTTTGTCCCAAAATGGTCAGATTCTGGAAAATTTGGTATTTTTGTGATCCTCGAGACGTCCCCTGATCATTTCGACCAAAAAATTGAATTTTTAAAATTTTCGATTTTTTGGGTCCCAAGGGTCCCCTTGGGAACCCAAAAATTTTTTTTCTTAAAAATGAGATTTTTACTTACCATTTAACGCGGCTTGACGAGCTGAATCGAATGATAATATTTTTAACGGGATCCAATTACGAATCCTAAGTTATGTTAAAAAACTGTTCAATTGCTGACCTCTCAGCCTCCGATATTTTTGGCCACAACTAACGATCCAGTAACTGGATTCCGTTAAAAATATTATCATTCAATTCAGCGCGTCAAGTCGCGTCAAATGGTAGGTAAAAATCTAACTTTTAAGAAAAAAATTTTGGGTTCCCAAGGGGGGACCCTCGAGACCCAAAAAACCGAAAATTTTAAAAATTCAATTTTTTGGTCTAAATGATCAGGGGAGATCTTGAGGATCACAAAAATACCAAAATTTACAGAATCTGACTATTTTTGGGCAAATACGTGCTGGGGGGAATATGGAAACGAACCGAACGTCCTAAAAAATTTTAACTCCAACTAGCCACCCCTTTGTGGTGTCTTCGGCTAAATGCACCTCAAAACTTCATAGAAGCACGTGTGACAATAACGTTGCCCAGCAACTGATATTGGTCCTTTTAAAGCACGGTTGTATAACATCATTTTTGTGCTATAAGAATTGTTTTCGGCAAGATTCATATTATGTTTTCTTCTTTATTTTTAAATAGAGAAATAGTTTAGTACTAAAACGTATTAACGATACTGACTAATAAAATAATTTCTTAGTACGGATTAGCGAATGGCGTATGCCGAATTAGTTTGGGCTCGTCAAAAAGGGTATTCATTTTGGCCCGCTATTAGTATGAACCCATATGAAAGACAGCTTATTTAAAAACGGGAGTTCGCAATGTAATGCTATCCGTCGAAGAACAAGCAAATTTTTACAGCGATAAGTATTCCGCAGACATTCCAGTAATCACTTCTTTGCTAAATTCGCCGGAAACACTGATAATTTCATTGCAGAACGTGAACATCGCGTACAACTACACAATGTAGGAGAAATCGAATCAGATCCTGAATCTGAGCCCGAATGCCCGTCTGTTGTTGACTTTATTCCCGAAAAAGAAAGCGGTGATAGCGAAGATACGTCGGAAGTCAGCAGCAGTAATGACAATGTGGAAACTATAAAATGTCCAGTCTCCAGTCGTGTCCATACCCCAGTCCCTACTGGCAATGCAAGTCATATTGATGCTATCATGAAAACAGACGAGTGTTATTGCGGCGGTAACTACCAAAAATTACCGGGTCTTTTCGGTTATCCCACTTCCCAGCCGAAATTTCTCCAATTTTGAAGGTACAGATAAAATTTTGGTACCAATCGATTCAGCTTAATGAGCTGGTTCAGAAATTATCCATTTTACCCACATCCCTGACAATTTTTTTTCGATTTTTAGAGGTCCCAGTGGTACCTTTTTTCGGAATATGGTCATATTGGGTCAGTTCGACTCGGCTTGATGAGTCATATCAATTGGTGTCTAATTTATTGAAATCTACCCTACCGTTAGAAATTTATGAGGGCCAATGCAACCCTGAGAGGCAGAAATAAAATGCAAGCCATAGGTATTCTAGGCATACTAAGCCTAAGCCTTAGTCTTAGCCTAAGCTAAGGTCTTTATACGAGACATACACTAAGCCTAATCCTAAGTCGAGGGGCTGCCGTCCCCCGAACCCCAGCTCTAAGCTGTTCTTTTTTCTAACGTTATAACGCACGGCTCATCAGGGTTACTTGGACCCTAATAACTTTGTAAGGGTGGTGTATATTGCAATAAATTACACACCAGTCGATTTGTCTCATCAATCCCAGTCTAATGGTGCTCATATGACCATATTCCGAAGAAAAAATGTTTGGGTTCCCAACGGAGGACCATTGGGACCTCAAAAAATCGAAAAAAAATTGTCAGGAATGAGGGTAAAATGGATATTTTCTGAGCCAGCTCATCCAGCTGAATCGATTGGTACCAAAATTTTATCTGTACTTTTAAAATTGACGAAATTCCAGCTGGAGGATAACCGGAAAGACCCAAATTACCTTACCAACGGTGAATAGTCAGTCACGCTTTAAAAAATACCGGACAAGCCTATATACGACGAAAACTGGAAAAGTCATTGCAGCGGCCGAATGTACAAAGGTTAGATGTAAATGCGACTCGAACGCGTGTAGCAAAACCAGCGAAGAACAACGTCATACTGTTTTCGCCACGCTTTGAGGACATGATATGGGTTACAACTCAGGTCGTTTTCAGCAGCAACAAAACTAAATTTATATTTCGGCACTACGAAAAAAACAGGCGATAGTTGCACAGGCATACGTGACACAACACGGAAGAAAAACCGAAACGAAACCATGACCTATTCCTAACTATTGATTGACACAAAACAAAGGTGTGCACGCAGATACTTTGCGGAACATTAGGCATAACTGTCAACAGGGTAACCCGTCTTATCAATCGCCAAGATGTCTGAAATAATATCCCGCGTACTGACCTCTACGGAAAAAACATGTTCTTTTAAAATTGCCGACCAATAGTTGATGACCTTAGAATTTTTCAAGTGTCTTCTAGGAAATCACATTACCGCCGTAGCGACAGTTCGCGTCGCTGTCTGCAGCCCGAGTTGCGCACTCAATTATTGTACAGCGATTATCTTAGAACTCGCGAAAATCCGCTGAAATACTGGAATAATTTTGACATATGGCAGAATGATTTTAATTATTCATTCTCCGCCCTCCCCCTCCCCTAGAAACGACGTTTGCGAATCTTGTCACGATTACGAGCTCCTTCCTGCAACCGTGAAGCTCGAAAGAAGCGATGGACAACCCTCCTATTTGCGACGAATGCAGCAAGCATTCGACAGCAAAGTAAAGGATGGACAGCTTGTTGAATCCGACAGAGACATAATATGTGCAACCTTCGATATGCAGAAGGTGCTTGTCACCCCGTCTACCACCGTGAACAACATCAATTACCCAAGAAAACTCTCCACATACAATTTTACAATATGAGAGAAGGCCCAGCATTCATGTGTGCGTCGTTTAGAATAAGTCCCGGGGACGGAAAGGCTCTGCTAAGACCGCCACTGCGATACGGACATGGCTGTTGTCGCTCCGGAAATAATTGCAACAAAATGATTCTATGCAGCGATATGGCCACCGGCCAGAACCGTCACAACACAGTGGCAACTATGTTTCTTAATTACTTCGCAACGCAAAATTATAGAGCTATTAAGCCAATGGAACACAAGGTGGGTTGATGTTTACAGTTTGATCCCGCTTATGGGGCCCTGTATCGTCAAAAATTTATTAACTACTAAACCGGCTTATGTTTACCGATTTATGATTTATTTTGTATAGAATTGCTGTAAAATAGCAGTACATCCTTCTGTAGCTTAACGCTGCTTTACCAGTCGTGATTCCGTATATCGTCAATAAACTATTAGCTGCTGCATTGACTAATATTTATAAATTTTGCAACCAATTATTGGTTTAAAACAGTGTATACAATGCATCCTTTTGTAGAATAATGCATTTTCTGAAATCCTGTATCGTTAATAAATTATTTATTAGATGTTGTATCGGTTTATGCATCCGTCATGAGAGCTAATTTCTGAACCGTGGTCGTTAAACAAAATTGTTCGATAACTTGGTGTATGTACATTGATATTTTTCGTATAGCGCATATATTTTGATGTAACTAACATTTAGTCCTGTGATTTCTACTACAAGTTGTACGTTACTGTACGTGTATAATATGTATGATTTGATAAATTTCGAGTCCACTTTTTTGTTTATGGAAAGCGTAGTCCCATATGTAAGTGGGTAACGTACAATAGCAGAACGCATCAAAGGCAAAGAACAGCAATATACTACACCGGATTGGGTCAAGATCATGACCGAAAGGAACTACATGGTGATCGAGGCCAAAATCGGGTGTTGGCTAGATTTTCAAGCCCTTGCGGATAAAATCACGAAGAACGGCAATACCACGGATAATTTTTTTAAATTTAACATTTTTTGGTCATTGGAAAAAGAGAACGTGTTCTTCTATTTTTGTGTGACCAAAATGGCCGTAGCGTTACCGTCGGTGAGTAATTGCTATCATCTTTAAAGAGTCTCTGAGAGCTGAATTTGAAACAACGAAATGGTCATTAAGCGCAGAGTATCCATATTCTTTCGCTTCTCCTAGTTTGTGAGTTCCTAATATATGATACACAACACACCAGAAATGACTGTCGCAACTTCAGCGAGCGAGTGGCTCGCTCGATATTTCTAAAAAATAAATTAATAATAAGCCATATTTTAGAGCAAATTTATTTCGACCAAGTCGCGAGCGAGCGATAGTCACTTTTGGCGGGTACTATATAAACATTAGCGGAGAAGTTTTAGCCCAAATAATGAAGAATACAGTGATAAAAAATTGCACGTCATAAAAATTTTTAAATTCGGAAAATTAAATTAATGTGCATTTTGAAATAAATAACGAACGAGCATGGATTAGGTTCTAGTATGCCCCAGCCTTAATTTTGCCAATTTTGAAGACATAGGGATGATTTTAGTACATATGAACCGTTCGATTCAGCTCATCCAGGATACTAATAAATTGTCCGTTTCGGCTATATGATACATGGGGAACCGTGGGCACGAACTGATGAGAAGACAAAATTTGTACCTGGGGGCATGAACTGGAAGGTATTTGTGGGAGACCCCTATACCTGCCCCCTTCCTTTTATTTGGAGTAGCCAGTCCAGTATATAAGTACTGTTACTTTCAATAAATCCTGCAACCCTGAATTCTTTTATATTCACACCTATACCACTTCCTTCCTTGCAAATAAACTGAATATGGTAAATTCCAACGAACCAAAGACTCAAAAGCTTCGAAATTTATAAATCACAACGTTCGCGAAAAATTTGAATTTAGGGGACCATTTTGTACGTGGCAGGCTCTTAGAACTTGCTGAGTGGGATGCATGCCACACAAATACTGCTGTTTTCATCGTATTCAGCAACCCCGAAACCTCACTCATTCCATACCTTTACGTCTACTATATTGAAAAAATGCATGTGGCGCTTTGTAACTAAAAATGTCGGCGACGTACACGTAATATGTAAATGACACTATCCATCAATTAGTATCGATAACGTGGAATTTTGGACAACAAACTCTTGAAACACCCCTAACACAAAGCTATTTGGAAAACTAGATTCAATTACAGATCAAATCAAAATCTGTAAAAAACCTAAACCAAATTACAAGTTAAGCGTGAAAAAGTCAAAACAAACAGACCAGAGAATTTTTCAACAGTTAAGCGCTACACGAAATTCTGTTTCATGCCAAATTTTGATGAAATCTTTGTTGAAAATAATTATACATTTTAATTGTAAAAATTCCATTTTATTCATGCCACGGTAAGTACGAAGGCTATGTTGTTTCATAATTTAGCATAAACGCTGATCAATCGTCACCCATCAAAATCGGTTGACAAAATTAAAACTGATACGTTCGCTGCTGTATAATCGTATCGATATTGCTTCGAATTTCTACACAGTGCCTTAAATGAAAAAGAACAAGACAAACATCTCATACCTAATATTATAGATGCCGCACTCCGAAGTTTAGTCAACTTTGATCCAGTTGCCATTCTATAAGTTTCATCTATACAGTAGAAATGATCTAAAACATAATTAGCAAAAATAAGGAGTATTCGAGTAGTTTCCAATCCGGTCCATTCCGATCTATTACAACATACGTGTCCAGTGCCGTAGATTTTGTTTAAAATCTGGGGGGTTGATAAGTTTTCGGAAAAAATCTGAATGTTATTGGCCTTCAGCTTATCGGAACTTTACACTTTGTAATAGACCTATAGCTAAGGGGGGGGTTGGGGTAGGGGCGAGCGGTGCCTCCGCATGTAACTATCCTTGTCCCACTGTGAGGGATGGCAGAGTATGAAGAGAATACGCGATGGAGATATGGATCTTATAAATCTCGATCAACTCTTCTAACATACATATGTATAAAGGTAAATATGTCGATATACATATGTATTTATACTAGGTGGGTTTATTAAGCTATATATATTTATGTTTCTTAAAAAGTTACACTATACCCATATACTTATATAAAAATGAAACTATTAAAAATAGACATAAACAATTAGCATGTTAATCAACGTCTGTAGGAATACGATATGACTGCAATGTATTTTCAAATAAGAGAACAGCAAATGAATATTGTGGATTTCGCAGCCCGACTGGTTCCATACCAAAGAGGTGGGATGTTTAAATATCATGTTGGGTACGCAAAACTAGATTTGACGTTGATACATTTTTTCACGATGCTACCTCTAAAAGCAAAACCAACTTTGCTCTGCCAACCAACGCAGTGTATATTTAGCGTTGGCGACATACTGAATTTTTAGGAAAAAATACGAGCACTTTGTGACATTCCGCGTTCCGTTAAATAACAAGCAGTCTATAAGTGGCAGATCGAACCTAAATCTTCCGAACAGTGGGGGGTTGCCATAACGAGCCAACTCTGTTGTCAAAATTATGGGGGAGGGGTTAAAACACCCAACCCCCCTAAATCTACGCCCATGCCAGCGTCCGATGACGATTGCCCAGCACCAGATGAGTGGAACAACTAGACCATTGAATCGGAGAAATGGTCGACGTATAACATCATGGAAGCTGGCATCTGACAGCATGCAACATTCAAACATACCCATCATTTTGTCGATCCTGAAAGCCGTGCCCACACAGGCACGGAAGTTTACATGGTGGAATATTAAAATGCGAAACAAGAAACATCTTATTTTTACACTATAATTGAATTCATATCTCTGTGGATTTATAAAATGACGCCGTAAGGCAGCAGAAGACCCTTCATCACCAAAAGTTTATTCACAGTTGAAACATTTTACTCAAAATTTGACCTCAAATTTTTATGAAAAGTTGAAAGCACTTTTTGCGTTTTTGGTGAATTGCAACGTGCTAATAATGTTCAAATTTTTGTAGCGTATCAGCAAACCGGAAACCACCAGATCTAAAAAATTGAACTAAAATTTACGATCCAATGTTTGAAGAATGCCGATTTGCCAGATTTTTCATTACAAACTGCAGTCACATATTTATCGAATTTTGACCTCAGAATTTGAGCAAAAAGTTTGAACGTGTCAACCCAGATTTGTACTAAACGATATCCTCGCCTTTTGGCCACTGAAAGAAGCTGATATGTGATTAGAGGCGTGCAAAAGCGATAGGCAGATTAGCAGGCATTCCCACTTTTTACTGACAAACGTGAAAATACTAACTAATGGATTACAACAAAATTAATGTAAACGACCGGCCCCCTCCACTTTTGAAGAACTAGCGACGTCTCTGGATGTCATACTGTGTAATTCGCCACAATACGCTAACAAAAACAGAATTAGCAATTTTTGTTGATATTGTCATTTCAAGATGATTTCCCTGCTAGATTAGAGTGACCTTTTCTTTGCAGGGGTTTCAACTCTACACGGAATATCAAGCATCGTGTCCAGAAGCTGCTCTTTATGTTATTTAACATTATAATTACAAAGTATTGTTATCAGGCAATCACATTTCAGCTACTTGTTCAGTTAGTCAATCACTATGTGCTCAAGTAGCCAATCAAATTCCGGCAGATACCGTAGGCTTTTCATGTAACCACTAGTAACACAAAAGACGTGATTTTCAAAGGGTAATTGTGTTGTTTCAAAATTTGAGCTCATACTTTTTCAGGTAATACACCTCGACGATGATTGGCAAAATGGATATCCTTGAAAAGTTTGACCAGTGTTCACAATGTCAAACTTACGAAAATGCAAAAACTATGCTTTCAAATTTTGATTAAAATTTGAGCAAAAGTTTGAGCGTGAGAAAACGTCTTTAATAATTTCTCATAATGTACAGATCAATCCAGTTTAACGTAAATACGGTGGGAAAGATTATTATAAAATTATACATCTATCGAAAATATTTTTCGAAAATTTTCGGTAGCAAAAGGCTGTGTGCAGGGGCGGACCCAGGGGGGGATAGGGGGATATATCCCCCCACCAGAATTTTTTGGAAAAAATTTTTTGGCTTCAAAAAACAAAAAAGGAGCGAAAAAAAACGAAAAACGTTTTTCATCTTTAATAAAACTTGTTTGTTTTTGATACCCACAGGGATTTTACGTGTGCATATACACATACTTGCGCACGTTGCATTCGCTCCAGGTTGTCTGTTGTTGCATTCGCTCCAGGTTGTCTGTTTGTCTGAATGTTTTTGTTTGTAAGTGGGCATTTGTAGCGTTACGCGTTATTGGTTCTGTTGTTGTTGGCTTGTCGCACCGCGTGCAGCCACGTAAGCTAGGAGTGGCTGCTGCGTTGAATGTCATAGCTAGGTGTATATTTTGCAGGTTGGTGAAATAGGGAGCTTTAAGGGTGGGGTTGCCAAAAATGTTTTTCAGGACCAAAAAATCGAAAAATAGGGGGTCCCCCTGGCCAAAATTTTTTTGGCATAAATACTTCGAAATTTTTTACAGGCTTCGTGTGTACTACCTAAAATAATAAAGTAACTATGATTACTGACTTTGGGCCAAATAAAAGTTTTTCTGTGGCGCAGTTAGCACTATTTATTTTTCTAAATTAACAGACAATGCTTTAGCAGTGAAATATAAGATATAAGTGTAATATGAAATATAAGTGTTTTGAGTCTGAAAAGTAAAAATGATTTTCAGGACCAAAAAATCGAAAAATAGGGGGGTCCCCCTGGCCAAATTTTTTTTGTACAAATACTTAGAAATTTTTTGCCCGGTTTTGTATATTGTATTCGCTGTCTAAAGTATTAAGGTATTAAATTTTGGGACATTTTGGGAGATTTTTCCCGACAAGGTTAGAGTAATACATTTTTCGAATTTGAGAAATATTGTTTCTACAGTTGAAGTTTCAATATTTTAGTTGTTCTAAAAAATGTCAGAGCCAAAAAAACTAAAAATCAGTGACTATTTTACCGCTCGCGCACCCGACAACTCAAGTAGTGAGGCCGGGCCATCAACGTCTAATACTGATGATAATGCTGACAGTAGTAATACAGAACCTCCTCCTTCTACACCTGCCCCTGCCCTTGCTAGCCGAGAAACCCAACAGCTACAAACAGATGCTGCAGCCAATGGCATCGGGCGTATTTTCAAAAATGGTCGGCGCGACTATGGCTTGCTGTCAGGTTTAACGGATGATGAAAAACGGCTACTGTTATCTGCCCACCTCAACACGACCTATCACAAATCAGAGCAGACGTCTGCCGACAACTTTTTGATGGCGTTGCAAAACAGCACTGATATTAGAGCAACACTGGACACAGAACGCCGCAGACACGTCCAAGCCCAACGCGATCGTCTTACGCCAATAATAAAAACTACGATTCTGTGCGGGCAATTGGGTATTGCCTATCGTGGCAAACGAGACGACGGTAATATCGATCTCGACTCCCCTTTATGTAGGCTTTATTGCACATGTGAATATATACTACATTATTTTTGTTTTATGTTATTTTTAATAAAAATGTATATATACATTTTATTTTAAGGGAAAAATTGATTATGTGAGTTCATAGGCAATATATCGTCAATATGATGCAATTACAAGTCTGGAGTCAATCGAACACATATTTCAAACATCAAAAATTTTTGGTATCCCCCCCACCAGAAAATCCTGGGTCCGCCACTGGCTGTGTGTAATTAAAAAAATTGTCACAACTACGGCCATAATGAACATTTTCTAAACACCTTGTCGAGATGAGTCTACCAAAATTGTCGCTGTATCTTTAAAATTGATAATTTTCAGGCTGTGGGTGCAACCATTTTTCAAGCTAATTTTTTTCAAATATTTAAATAGTACATTATGTATGATACATAAACAAAAAAAATCGAAAAATGTCAAATTCAACCCGTCTGACTTGATGAGCTCAGTCGAATGATTCCAAATATGTAACGTTGTAACTGTAAAGTATTGTCAATTTCACGATGCTTGAACTAAAGGGAAAATACAGAGTCGCAGCTAAATGAAATTATACGACTGTATGATTAGCGCTGTAAATAATTGTCCATCGTTTCTATTGACTTGTTTGAGGAACATTAGTATTTCTATATATGTACTTTGTTTGTATAAAACTCGAACAGAGAAAGAGACGCAAAAACACTGTTTATGTGATGATGAGTAAATTACAAATGGGAGTGCTTTGTGCTTATAAATCCTACACGTACAAAGTCCAAGGTCCCACTAGCGATAGCGGGTGCTTCGGGGAGGGAACCTTCGGCCTTCCCAAGGATGTGGATCAGCCCGTCGGTGGAGCGGAAGGTCGTCCGGAGGCAGGTATAATTATCGAAATTTTTTGGAACTCAAAGGTTTTGTTAATTTTTAACAATATTCCGGTTTTTGTCATTTCTCCACCGATTTTTTCGCTTTTCTCAGATTAAATTCCAGTCTCCTTTTTGCCTATATCCCCAATTTTGCCGTGATTTTGCACGATATCGGCGCTGTGGAAAGGGTCGGACCCTCAGGGTGGCGGAGATTGTATCGAGATACCTCTCAGGGGATCAGCGTTGCTCCGCGACGGAGAAGGGAGGACCGAGCCTCAAGACGAAAATCCCCTCTCTCCCCTGTAAGCATGTATGCTTTAAACCGAAACGCGTTACAATCTGTAAACCAGGAAAGGCGCACCCAGAACTTACCCGGTTCCGTCTCTCTTGTTCACTTTTACTATAATTTTTGTAAACACTACACATAGGAGTTCATGGGTGTCGTCTTATGCGCGAGTAAACTTAAAATGACCACGGCAACAATGCTATTTTGTATTTTTCAATAAAATTTGTTACGGAACGCTTTTTGGTTAATTGAAATTCGGCGTAAAACTGTTCGCGAACACAGCGCTCGCGATTGAAATCTAACCATTTTGTGTTAGCGAAAACTGAACTAAAATTTCCAAAATGTTTGAGAACTAAAATTTGTAGATTTGATTGTGACGTCACTTTTGCATTAAATTTGTTCGCGAACACTGTATAATCCAAATTTAAATGATAACACATTAGGGAACAGAATTTCAGCAAACTGAAATCGCCAAAATTCTGTTCGAACACAAGGTCTAATTTCTGGCACTTGTATTTGATTTTGCCAATTTTCGGTTAGCGAAAAACCGAATAAAATTAAGCCTTTTTTCCGTTTTTCCGTAACAAGAGTTTGCGATTCGATATCGGTAATGACAGATTAGGATGGATGGCGGGTTCACCTTAAGCTTACTCACGCATTAGTGTCCAACCCCTCCTGGGCGATATACAAACTGTGGTTCCCGAGCCAAGCTTTAACTCCCCACCCCCTCCCCCCGACCATTTTAGCAGTTACTACAAAACGAGGCGAAATTGAATAAAATAATGGGAAAACATTGGAAAAATGAGAATGGTTTCCCCGCCACGCCCAGTAGAGCTATGTAGCCCGTAATCCCACGGCCTTGCACACCTAGGGTATACACCCATATAATAGAATACAAAATTTCCGTGCGTTCTAGAGTCCAATTCTGGAATTTTCACTGAAATACGTCCTTTACCCGGTCTAATATGATTTTAATTTATTCGAAAAGCAAAATAAACAATAAATGCTTTTACCCCTTCGATGACCGCAACGGAATTATGTTAAAAGGCACAACACTTCAAAAGATTGTCTTTTCCCATCAAACTTCCCAGGTTTTTGCATTTTATAGTCAAATTCCTGGCGTTTCCGAGTTATTTTTCATATTACCGGTTGCGGGCACCTAAGTAATAAAGATCAAACCAAACCTAATTATTCGGAACTGGTCAGTGATAGTTCGGGCCAGATGGAACCACTTTGACCGGATCACTAAGTAAACCGGGTCACACGCTTTGACCCAGTTTAATTTCAATCCCACCATATAACCAAAAGCCGTAATCCAAGACGGAGCATTACTAAGGCTGTAGATCCATAGCTAACACAATCAGACTTTCGATTGTTACTAACTTCCTCGTAGCTTCAATGTGCTGGAAAAGTGTGTGTTGAAGGCATCCATCTCAGTTTGTTGTGTTTATATTTAATACCAATTTAATTACACACAAACCTTTTTATTCTGGTCGAATTGACTCGTTGATCAATTGCT
Source organism: Trileptium ribeirensis (assembly GCA_030248225.1). Classification (NCBI taxonomy): domain Eukaryota; kingdom Metazoa; phylum Nematoda; class Enoplea; order Enoplida; family Thoracostomopsidae; genus Trileptium; species Trileptium ribeirensis. The sequence continues at coordinate 160,620 of JASANE010000493.1, forward strand.
TCGATTAAGTTTTACACGTATTCATCGTTGGGGAACTGGAATTTGAGGAGGCCTCTCAGCTTTATATTTTTTACTTTCATCTGCACGCTCCACTGAACTGTACTCAACTTAACAGACCAGAGCATTTTGCCTAGTTCTTTATCTGCTCACCTCGTCCAACCAAAATAATTGCCAACTCAAGTGCATGTTAACCAACCTCTGCGACGACGAGCGCTCTACATTCGCAGTAAGAAGTCAGCCGGAATGATAGAAGGTTGGTTGGAGTGTGTTGGATGTAAGTTATGTTGGAAAGCAAAATATAAAGCCCCGAAGGGCAATATATGTTCCTTTCTACTAAAGATAAAAAATTTTGCGCTAAGGGTGGCTTGACTATGGAGCATAGCCGAGTCTATCCTGCCATGTCTGAAGAACCACAAATCTGTCGGAGCCAAGTATGTTTGGAAAAGCTGGGGTCCCTTCTTAAAAGTTCTAAAAGCAACTATTCATATAGTTTGTTAGTTGGATTGTAAATTAAGATTTTTTAAATATATGTTATTCAATCGCTAACTTTTATTATTAGGAACAAGCTTAAGAACCGAGTCGAAACTGACTTTCTTTCGGAAGAACCGAGTCGAGTGGGACATGGTTTATGAAGAGCAGAGCTCTAAGGCAGAGAATAATATTTGTCTGTGAGATCCGAGCCGAACTAGACATAGTTCAGGCAGATAAGAGCCAGAGCTTGAAAATCTGACTCTTTCTCACTTTTGCTTTTTGTACATACGTTTCATATGCTAATACTTTTAAATTGCATGCAAATAGCGTACAATTAACATCAAAACACAACGCAACGACTTTCAAAACACAGAAAATGGCTGACATTTCACTTGAAAACCTGCTTTTGCCCAAGACTAGCTAAAGCGCTAGCGAAAACGAAATTGTAATTAATCCGGCTGTAATTGTGGTATGCCATGCAGATATATTCAACTATTTTCCAAAACTGTTTCATCTACGAATTTGCAGAATATGCTCCAGATGCTTTGGAAAATAGCCTTGTGATTAGGTTACTACCGGGTCACCGGGTGAGTACCATCCCGGGACAGTGGGTCACCGAGTCACAAAACGGTGACACGGTTTCATCACTAGTTCCGGCTAGGCGTATAAAATATTTCATGCTTAATACAATTTAACATATAATGTAAATTACTCAGGACTAGCAATCCGTGCTGAAAACTACATTATATATCAAGGTTTGTCAACATATATATAATATCTTAAGAATTCTACAAATGTAAGCAGTACTTGATAAGTACAAAATTCGACATTATAAATAGGTATACTGCTAGCAATTGAGTGCTAAGGATGTGTGTTTCTTATTTCTTTAATGTTGGCAGTACAATAAAGGAGGAGCTCACTTTCGAGGTACGTACACCATGGTTGGCTTGGCTAACAAACGACGAGAACTGTCACGAGTTTCAGACACCTAAAGTTTAAAAATTTATCACTAAATTTAAACACGTTCGTATGGGAGAGGGGATTACCCTCCTGAAGCATCGGACCTCCACGCTCTCACATCCCCCCTCGGCGCTAACTGCCAATCCCCCTGACAGGTTATCCAACTACCCCTTCTAAAGCACCCCCAGGCGCAGAACGCATACGTGCAACCCCCATAGGCCCGGCTATCCGTCCTGGGACCTCGTACATGTATGACTAAACTTCAGGTTACCACTATCAGGTAAGCACGATGACGCACGCGCTTTTTTGAACGACAGTATCCGCTGGGTCCATTTGTCAACCGCACGACAATCTTTCAAGACCGTAATTAGTGTTATGCAACGGCAGGCAGTCAACCTGCAGGTTAAACCATAGGCATGTTGATGGCCAACGGATGGTACCCTAACAAGAAGGCTCTATTTACTATGTTACTAACTTTAGTAAATGCTACTTATGCATTTGTTCAAAAGTTTGCTAGATTTGCCTTATGCCGAAGGTTAAAACGCAACAGCGAAATTGTCGATTATGCTTAGACAGACTGTGCCATGTTTTAATTACGCATGGCACTTGGGCATCAGTAGTATATAAATCGCTACCCCTGTACCAGACACAACTAAACTAACCGGGAACCCGTTAAGCTATCCGGGTACACAAGACTGACTTCGGTTTTTCTTGTAAGCCGCAACTTCCATTTATATTTGTGTAGACGTTCAAATTAGGAATCAAATCTGTAAACACTTGTAAAAATTTGATATGGCGTCGAGCAAAAAATTGTTTCCTCCGGCCTAACATACAATACTGTGTGCTGACATGCACATGGTGGCTAAGAAAAATAGTGTAAGTTACCACAAAAAAATCAAATGCTTGGTCTACACTGAGCTATGCAGCCATATTATAAGAAGAGTTCTGAATTAGAAAGGTTAAATGTGCCACCCCATAACGGACCAGTTACCAGCGATTAGGTATTTTTGCACGCATTCGAGATAACATAGACATGCTATTTATTACTGCACAGAGTAAAAGAAGTTTTGGGCTGTAGAAAATCCATAACTAAGTTTGGTTTCAATGTCCATTTATTACAGTGTATGAGTTTGGATTTCATTTGGTGACTATGAAAAAATGGACAGCCGTAAACCAAAACTTAAACTAAGCCGTAGAGAAATCCAGGATCCAGCTTTACATGCTGAAAAACAACCTATACTTCTGTGGGACCCCGCCTTTAAACCAAAGACAACTCGGGCAGTATACAAACAGCAATGGATTTAGAGATAAAAACGTAAATAATTTCAATATTGATAAAATAACTCCTTGTATGACGCAAAAATGCCTGAGCGCGATATGTCCCAAAATGATAGAAGCCATTACAATAGCAATCCATTGTCATATTGTTACCCTTAAACAAGAAAAGTTGAAAAGCGTTACGTTATTGGGTTAGACAAAAACTGTTTTGTAAAGTAGAGCCCGGTGTTGGCTGCCCTAAACCTGCTAACGGCAAAGGCTTACGAACATCTTAGGCCTCTACAAGTACCACAGCTGTGATTAAATTTCAGGATAGGAATATTGAAAACGGGACAATAGCATTTCATTTATACTTCTGACAGTTATATTGGAATTTTAAGCTTTCTCATGCATAAATATTCAAGCTTGTTCACGGCATGATTTATAGCTAAAAAATCGAGTCATCATGTTAATTTGCAATAAATTGTCAATCACTCTTCTACGCTTTTTATATTTACTGTTTATGACCGTAATAAACAGCTCAATTTTTAGCATTTGATATTTGAAGCCCTCTGTACACTCTTAATCTTAATACCGAATATTGTTAAAGGAAACTTTCATATTTTGTACTGAACGTACAGAAAATATTAACCTTAACATTAAGGAAATTTTTAATTTTGAAAGTTATTCCATTAATGCATGGATTATCGTTTTCCCATAAGTGACAAGTGCCTGACATGAGGTACCCGGGCAAGACGCGCTTGTTCAATTTTAATGTTCGGTGACGGCAGTTTTTAGGTCTATTATTGAACATTGACACACACATATTAGTTACCTTGGGTTGCGAATACTTCTCATTTCTTGCCGTTTGTTGAGGCAGAGTAATGATGCCAGTTCCGATAAGGAAACTTTGTTTACCTTTGCAGCAAACTCGTACCAGTTTTACTGGTGCGTATCCTAGGGCTGTCTCGCAAAGGGGTGGGGTTGAGCCAGAGCTATGGGCAGTTATGAGTACCCGCGGGCCGGTCATGGTTAATAGTGGGCACTGCCGGATTGCATCATGTGATTCCCTGGTTCATTCAAAGAGTGCATGCAGTCAGTAAGGAATTTATTTACACATATATATAGGAGCAGCCGAAAAACCGCGACTGTCGCCTGCAAAACGTTAAGTCAAATTTTGAGTATTGATTAGGTCCTTGTTTAACGATAGTATGATTTAAAATAGCCCCAATTTGAGCTGAGTTTAACTCAATAGTCGGTTCTTTTATAACTTAACCTTCAGTGACCTTTGGCTCAATTAGATCAAATCAAATCCAAGTGCCAGAAATTATACCTTGCGTCGAACAGAATTTCGGTTTTTTCAATTTACAGAAATTCGGTTCGCAAATGCCCAATTATTTAAAATTGGACTAGTCAGTGTTCGCGAACAGTTTTAATGCAAAAGTGACGTCGCAAGCAAATCAATCCAGTGGTTAAGCTCTTGGTGTTCACAAACAAACCGTTTTATTCAAATTCAACAAATTTTAGTGGACAAAAATTTGGGTAATTTTACTTGAATTTTCTTGAACAAAATGACTAAATTTCAAACGCTAACAGTTTCACGCCGAATCGCAATTGGGCAAAAGGGTTCCGGAAGTTGTTATTCAAATTACAAAATAGGATTGTTAGCAGGGAATTTCAAGTTTTCTTGCATTGGGCGTAAAAATGGATCGACTCAACGATTTTGCAGTGTACTGTAGAATGCTTTTGTCATGTGCAATCATGAATTCCAATGGCTTCAACATAAGGTTAAAATTTGAAAACTCCAAGCCTAAAAAACCAGTGCCCGACGGTAACTAATTTTTGTAACCGCGTTGCCTAACATTTAATGTAATATATAATGATCCTTATCAGGCAAACGTTGTAAACGGTAACAGTTGAAGTTTGATTATAAGGATTCAGGTTTGTTAGCAAGAGTCTCCGTTTTTGAAGTCTTTACTGTCTGGTTATAAAAACTTGATTGATTTTTGCATTAGAACACGTATATATTTTTTACACGTTCTTATGATCAAAATTATATATATAAAACTTAGAAATACAATATTACTCGTCGACAAATTCAGACTCAATCATCAGTTTTACTAACGTTTAACGAGTCACACATTTACCATGTACATAGTACTATGCAGCGTTCACAGAAAAATGCGTGCACTTATTGCACACTGTAGCACGTATGAGCATGATTATTCCTACAAAACATTTTTGAAACATATAGGAATAGTAAATATTGTTACATTTTTGTGCAATAGTTGTGCCATTTGCACGATATTTATAGGAACAAAGTTGGTTGTTGCCACAATTAATAGATTTTGTAGCAACAGTTGGTATTGTTACGTCAATTTAATTGTAGCACTAATCGTGAACATTGATACAGATATTAGTGCTATAAAGAGGGCGGACCTGCAAATTTTTTATGAATAAGCATTATTATTACCAAGTATAGGTAAACATGATAATACATGTTACAGTGTGCAGTGAGTGCACAAATTTATCTATGAAGGCTGCATTATTGTGACGATAAGCTACAAACATTTGAGATTTTATAGGTAAACCACAAATTATATAAATGGAATAACAGTAATAAATATTTCATTGCAATAGAAAATCATGCGTATCCTGAACCGATTCAGGCTACATCGATTTGGCTAAATTATTTTGGTTTTTGCTTGAACGGAGCGCCTCGCTTTCCGCCCTGCTTTCGCATTCTGCATACGACATCGATAACTAATCGTTAACACGAACAGGCTAAGTTCCTGGTTGCATCGGCTGGAATGCTGTTTACACGCTTCTACCCGCACTAAACTCTTATTCAGCTCAAAGCGTGAACGTAAATTAATGTCATAATTCACACAAAAGCTCACAGTTCCACGTAATGCCTACAATATATAGACAGAAAAGATAACACAGAAGGTATCAATTTGGTTCCACAATACAGTTTAATACGTTGTAACCTGGCGTGCTCGCTGTCACCTTTTTAAAATTTTTAGATGCGCTATATATGCATAAAACTTTTAGATCTTATATTAGCAGTTGGACAGTCGCTTATTTTTTCGCCAATATTCCGAAACTGTAAATCGGAATGGAATGACTTTCGATTAGTCCAAATTTTGTTTAAACGCAACCGACCGTGATTTACTTCTCAGCGCGACTTATATATATATACATCAAGTGGTAGATTGAATTTCGTCTCCGCCTGTAGGACTGTTAAATTTATAACTATACTAATAATCTACGAAGTTTACACAATTGATAGTGCAACAAGATCGTTTACCAGAGAGGGAATCACGTGATTCGGTACTTAACCATGCTTATTCGATACCACAACGCACCGGATGTTATAGATCAAGGAGTGGGCTGCTTTCGCTTTTCCCATCCCGCCTGCCACACTACGGAATTGACTTAATATTCGAAAGGGAAGATAACGGAGTTTGCACTGATTTAGCTAAGGGTAAATCGTAAAAATTTCATTGTTTTTTGTCTGTTTCTGTCACTCATAAATCATCATCGGGTGGGGGGATTGCGATAATTTATAATATTAGATAGCAAAAGTGATAGAGATGTGCTCTTTACTTGAACACGAACAGTTAGCACCCCATCTTCGGGTCAAAACAGTCCAAAACAGATATTTTGTCAAATTTGGACATACGGGTACCAGCATTTCGAAGCCCATACCTCGCCAGTAAGGCTTCGCATCGAATAACCTAAACAACCAACAGAAGTTATTTCATCGAGATCTACAATTTTTCTGACCCACTAAACTAGGCCCGAATATGGCTCATCGACAATGCCAGAAATAGAGATTTTTCAAATTTCGGCACGTTGTTACCTGTTATTCCCCTATAACGAGTGTCTATTAGGTTATTAAGTACACTGAATACGATGGTTTCGCTATTTAGGGTCCAACTTGACTATATTATATCTTTTTATACTGTTTCAAGAGTTTTACGATCGACGACCCCGATTTTCGAAATGTGAGTTTTCATTTGTTCGGTTATATAATGCTCACAGGACATTAAGAATGGTGTATATACGTTTTTCGGAACCAAGAATACGTTGGTCTGATTATCAGTCCGTCACTAATATTTCATAACTTTTCAGATGTTCTCAGTGGGTTTAGGGTCAATAAACCGGATTGCCAGAACATAGTCTGTTTCCAGTAGTTGAGTATTGAGTATAGCGTATCAAGAATGGTATATTATAGGAACACGCACGTATCCCTATCATGTTTTACGGCAGTACTGGTGCATTTTTTAACAAAGATTTCAAGAATTTTGTGAAAAACTGCGCTGTACTTTCGCTTGGAGGTATACCTTTTAATAGATAAAGTTTGGTCAGTATCAGAAACACAGGACGTTGGTTACATGTTATTTCGTCCTAGCCGGTATAAGGTTCTGCACGAACGAAGAGCATTAAATTAAGAAAAAATGAAAGAACACGGCTTTGAATGAATAGAGATTTATTTATGAAACCGTGTAATATTTCACAAACACATTCTGTGATAAAAGAATAGACACGTGCATGTCGACGTTATTTCGTTTTCCGTCATATTCCACCATTTTTAGACAATGCAAAATAAAGATATACTTTTTTATATTGCTCAATTTTTTCTAGCTAGTTAGCTACGTAGCTTACCAAGTTTTCGCGATGTACCTATTGTTTTTCTAGTGTGACGTAAAGTCGGCTATCATTAGTTTTGTGCCTAAACGCAACGTCAGATCCAAGGAGAGCCGTGGGTCGGATTCAGGGGGCCTGTAGGAGGGTGGAGCCGGAGCTTTGTCATGGGGATAAATGCGGACCCGTGAGTAGCGCCTCAGAGGTTAGTGTGCAGCGCACCTGGCACGGCTGTAACTATAACGGGGGTGCGACGCCTTGGGGATAGTGGTTAGACGCGGTGCTTCGAAGGGGTGCCACGCCTAGGGAAATACGTCGCTTCAAGATGGGATCTCCGAAGCGACGTATTGGGAGAAGATGCGGCACCTAAGGTTGGTGGTGTGGCGGCACGGCAGGGGGTGCTGCGCTTGTTAGACTGCGGCGCCTCGGGGTGGGGTGCGCCTTTGGGAGAAGGATGGTGTGGCGCCTCGGGGTGGGAAAAGTGTGCTGTGGCGAAAGAGGGGGTGCTGCGCGGAAGTCTCGGGATCCCTCCACCGTGAAATCCAGGATCCGACACTGCCCAGAAGTTTACTGGATATTTATTATAGGTGGCAAAGACCCACTTTTCAACTTCTTGTTGGACCCGGGCTCTTTGTGAACAGTATTCGGCTCTTCGATAAATAAAGCAAGAACCAACTCTCTGCCCCCAACAATAAAATTTTGCGACTCATATTATTTAGATAGAACATATTACGCAAATCGTCAAATAAACTATATAGTCGATTTTAGAGCTTTTAAGAGCAGAGCGGATGTATTCTCTACTATTCTTGCTTTTGGTAGATCATTGTGCTATAACATCACTTGTTATAATAATGTTTGTTGTTTTGGAAAAGAACATTTAAAAGCCGAATCAAATTTTTCCCGATATATTGGACTAAATTCAGATAACATATAGAGCTCTGGCTAGGCACTTCAAATAGCGTGGCAAGCTCGGCTCGGCCCTAAGACTAACCCAAGCCTAGAGCCCAAATTCTCAGTTGTATTGAAGCTTGATTATTTTCTCAAACTAGTGTCCATCGATTCCCAGGCGTCAGGAAAAACCTAAGTTTTACATCTAAAAATAAATATCAAACTCGAACAACACAATGGTTCAATAAACATAATTTAACCCGGAATCTGATGTTTATTTCATGACCATGTAAAAGGAAAAATGTACAAGGTAGCAATTCTGGGACGTACAGTCGCGGCCAAAAATAAGTGCCATCAAAAACGATGGAAAATTTCGGTTAATCACAGTCGATGGAAATTTCGATCAACCCAAAAGAATCGAAATTTTACAATTTTGAAATTTATCTAACTGTGCTAAAATCGAAAACGATCGAAATTTCGTTTAATCGAAATTATCGATATTTCGATCGATTATTTTGCACAATTCTGCCCGTGATTGTAACACGTAAATGCATTACGTTGATTCATGTAAAATTTTGGAAACAAGGTTTCAAAATTTATGTTAATGTTCACTGCGTGTATTCGAAATACGTTTTAATGCTAATAATATCGTAATAAGAGAAACTTCTTGCCGTAGCACTGCGATTAAATAGCCGGCCGGCCAACAAGTCGTTGATTCAACGGCAACCTTTAGAGCCGTCGGGCAGCCCAAAATTTTATCCACACTAGATGTTGCTTAGCACTATTGCAGCGTCGAACTTTGTTTCCAAATTTTTACATGAACAAACATATGCATTTTACATAAATAAAGATATTTGATTGTATGTTTAGCACTGTTACCTTGTTATGTTTTTAGGCATGCTAAATACGGTGATTCACTTAACTATATGTAGGCTAGCACAAACACTTCCAGCGTTTTCAGTTGGTTTCGATGGTTTAGTGTGGACGAGGTTTTAGGGTTTTCAATCAATTCAGGGATGCAGAGGTGTAGTGTACTATACAAACACAAAGCCTGTTACAATGTGATTTCACAAAATTACCACTTGATGAAACCACGCTCGGTTCATTTTGTCTTCGCTTGCGAGTTACTAGTATTACTGCATGAATAAGCTACAAGTCTTAATGTGTGGTGTATCATTATAGCCAAAATGGCTGCAAATAAATAAATAAAGCTGGTTTGGCAAGCTGTAAGGATAAAATTAGTCACTTATAAAATTTACAGTAGCTACACTCTACATAAATTTAGATATTAACCGCCGGGTTGAAAACCGTAGGTCTCACCAAATATTAATTCACTCGCCATTAGTACGTTAGGCTGAAGTGTTTTACACAAACACCATAAATACATACACAAAAATTGCCAAAAGTTGAAGCCTAGTGACGGTTGCTAGAAACCGACGATAGTCTCTTTTTATTGGGTTCAGCCGATTGTGAATGCAACTTCAAAATCCTATTTTCACAACTACTATTTAAAGATTCAAGTACAGTCACGGCCAGAAATAAGTGCAATCGAAAACGATCGAAATCGCAATCGATCGAAAATTCGATTAATCGAAATCGAAATCAATCGAAATTTCGTTTACTCGAAAAAAATTGAAATTTAAAAATTTTTAAATTTATCTAATTGCGCGAAAATCGAAAACGATCGAAACTTATCGAAATTTCGTTTAATCAAAATCGATCGAAATTTCGATCGATTATTTTGCACTTATTTCTGGCCGTGACTGTATTGTTTATTTTGTACTTTATTTACTAAGCCAGTAGCTCCAAGTATTTTTATATCTATTGCTTTATTTTTCAATTAAACTGCAATTTCAACCCAGCCGAAATAAAACAGAATCTAGTATTGTTCATCATGCCTCCACTATGAGCCTTCCAACCACCGAAAAAATGACTGTAGCAAAATTTACACTAATATTAAGGTATTAAGTGTATGTAGCACACCAAAACTTACTTGTCGGTAACAAATAAGAACTGAGAATACAATACATAAAATACAATGTTACAACCAACAATAATATATGTATTTTGTAAAATTTATTGATATGACTTAGCATTTGCTTGGTCGCATTAGTAATCCAGTTTTCTGACACGAACCGGTTTTTTGTAATGATATTCCCTCAGAAAGTCTTTCAGCTTTTTTGGTACATCAAGATTCGTTATGTTACCATATGAAACATTAGAGCACACAGTCGCCCTAGATAAGCTCTGTAAGGAGAACACTGTTGAACGTTTTAGTGGAATCGACAATAACGGTTCATAAAATAAGCATACAGCTGGGTCTTTATAGTGTTCGATTAGTTCTGAAAATATATTGATACATAAAAACATTCACAATAACATTTTGAAAAATCCACGAACTATTTTCACGAATCATGAGACAGAAAAACACTGAATCACTGTTGAGCATCAAATCACCACATCCTTAAAAACACATGTTTTACACAAGCGAATTCTTACAAATCAAAATAATTTAAACAAGAGTGTGTAGTACGCATTAACAACCGTAACCTTTCCGCGACAAGATTTTCAGTACAGGTCGACATATGGCCGCGGTAGAAATAAGAAGGACTAATTACAAGATATCTCAGCGAGCACAAAGGTTAAAAAATTATCATATCGAAATATTATTTAGTACCCAGTATAGTGTTGCGCCTATTGCTTAGGCTGCTATCTAATTCTGAAACGTAAAAATTTTACTACAAACTTCGGCATGTGGATACTGACAAACCACGAAATCTGAGCTTCGTTCCCGCAAAACATTGCCAAATCAGGAATGGAAGATTGACAGAACCAAAACTCCCCCTACCTCCTAAGATCAGAAAGTAAACAGAACAGAACTTGGTTTCAGAATACTATGCACAATACAATGGGGAAATTATGTACATAAAGAAAAAATAAAAAAGTAACCTTTAATGTATTGCGCTCGCATTATGGTCTATCTTTTCAAATTTAATAGGGTTTAGGCTACCCTCTCCAGAGAGTTGGGCAGCCCCCCGCAGGAGTTATCAGGTTCCAAACAGGTCATGCCCCAGGTCAACCCCCAGCACTCCCAGGTACTTTGAGGTGACATCAAACATAATCGTCCTAACAAAAAGGTTACAAAAAACTTAATACTCTTGCTTATATTTGTGCTATTCAATCTTAGCAAAATGAAGCGCACCCTGCAGAAACAGACATTTTCAGTAGACAAATATATAATAGATATGTCACAAAAGTAACGATGTACACGTCGTAAAGACATTAGAAACATCATAAAATGCAACAACCCAAAGCTGGCGCTAGGGCCCCCGCTAAAAAGCCCCTCTCCCCCTCCCCGAATGAAATTTTGGTCCTATGGAAAGCCAGTTAAGAAATTTCGAGGATTGTTTCGCCTACCGGCCGACATGACGTGTGTCCAATTTTCGTTCTGCGGCAGTAAGACGAAAATATCTTCTACTGCACCAATAGCTTTAAAAATCACGTTAACATTAATTAATGCGCCCAGTTATTGTGGGTGGACCATCTAATTCCACTGTGCCTCAAGTCGCCGCAGTGTGCTAGATTTGAGTTGTTATTATATGTATATCATTCAATAGGAATCTTGAAATATTGGATTTTTGATTTTGAAAGAAAATTGCTCCACAAGATCAACTGTCTTAACAGCTGAGACTTAGTTAATAAAAGCTGTTACAATACTCAATAAATATAGCCTATAATGTTACATTGGGGTCCAGTCTTGTTCATGTTTTTTCATCATTTAAGGCGCTCTACGCAACGTACTCTTCTAAGACTTTGTGCGCGACGACAGTCCTCTCAAGCATAATGCACAACATGGGACAGGAATGAGTCTCCAACAAAATAGTACTCATTGCCCTGGTCGAGGTTAGGCGCTCCCACGCGTCTCTTTGTAAAAAATGTCAGAATATGCCCTGTAGCAAGTTGGAGTGTGAAAGACTAAATGCTGGGATTTGTAAGCCGGCCACTACGATAGAGGATACAAACCACGACAAAACGTCAAGCACTGTTGGTTTCTCGGCAGGATGAGTGCTAGGAAATCCTCATAGGGCTTTGTAAACCTTTATGCAAATGAACCATTCGTGCCAAACCGTGCTACTACGTGCTGGGTAAACGACGTGCGCCGTTCGGTTGCCCGCAGCATTAATAATGGGCAAAGCACAATACATCATTCGATTAAGCTAGCAAAGCGACTCATTTCAAAAGCAACATGGAACACCCGGCCGCTGTCGTGCGACGGGTAAACTGAACTACTATGTCAGTCATTAGCAAAACAAAATGTCGAGATTGCATAACTCTGTGAGACTTGGTTGCCAAATTCCCAGGCAAAATGGATATCTGCTCACAAATTGCAAAGTAAAATTTGCTGATTTCAGGACCAGAAAAATGTGACAACTTATGGGCATGGATTGCTGTAAAGGTTACACTGTGTGATCAGATGACTGCATGGTACCCGATAAGCCCGAGGTTAGCCGCGGCATCCTTTTGGGCAAAGCTTTCCATCATCGCGATGTTGGCGGCCTACGCTCCACTGACAGCGACGAATAAAACCCCTCTTCTACGAATAGCATGCTTGGCATGTCATTCGACTGCGTAGAAAAGGCGAAGTATTGTTCTATGCAGCAATTTTTACGCAGAGATTGGGCGACGGGTTACTTGTAGATACTGGTGTTGGAAAATTCGTTTTTGAAGGACGCTCAGACAACGGTGCCCGCGTTACCTCTGCGGCACCTTATATGGATCTGGCCATGTCCACGCCAACTTCAAACACACACAGCGACATCATAAAACCCGTAGATCACCAAACAGTGATTTCCTTCAGCTAGACCATATTTTGGCTAACAAACTGTAGTAGATTTTGGGGCAACTCGCAGACCACGGACATGAAATGATGATCGCTAAGTTTAGACGAAACTGCGAATACTTCAAACACCGCACGAGGGCGTCGGATTTCGCTGCGTTAAGCTTGCCAGATATTCAGAAACAACTAATAATTGCACCGCTCACCAACCCATTTGCACAGTTAGCTGAATCAGAGTGCTTTGAATTTGAGTGCTGAGATTGGAATCCATTGCATGGAACCGTTGATGCTGCCAAGGGGGACGTGCTGTAAAATAAAAGATCTAAAACAGTATATTTGGTTAGCGATGTAACTACTGCTCCAGCCGACCAACGCAGTTCACCGGTCATGCAGCTGAGTTAACGTCAAGGCAGAACCCAGCGCTTTACCTTGTGAAGCCGCCTCACAGGTGAATTCAATGAAGACATGCATCAACATCTTAACGATATAGCATCGACCTGTCACAACCACCCTGGACTCACGATGTGAAGAAAGTATAACGGCTGACGAAGAAACTTACTGCTGCAACCACTACAATGGGTCAATAAAATAGTGCTAAACTTGAAATGATGCTTACTGGTCACAGAGGCAGATCACCTTTACCGTTGGAGACAATATTCCGATACTCTGCTAACCTGAAAAGTACCAGATTCCCATCCACGAGTTCGCCTTGGAATTCGTGGGCTACTACGACTGTAGAAGAGAATCCCTGTACCAACAAGAAATCGAAGAAGCCATGAGATCTATTTGTAACGATTGAGGCCGACGGCGAAAAGAAGTTCGACCCAAATGCTATAAGCTGGGTAATACAACAACGAAGCACATACACGCAATTTATCGCAAAAATCGATAAAAACGGCGATAAATTCTTCTGCGAAAACCAAAGGTGCATTTTGCTGATAAACACCACATCAAAGTTATGGAACCGTTTCAAACAACTCTGTGAGCGATTTACGAAAAATGAACAATGTGGCTTTTGACACCACAGCAAAGCGCCAATATTGATATGTGGCAATCTGTTAAATGATCGCTATTGACTACGAGCCATTTCGAGTTATATATTACCAGCCATATTGTTTTATATAACATGTATATGTGTATAATATACAGTCATGGCCAAAAATAAGTGCAAAATAATCGATCGATTTCGATTAAACGAAATTTCGATCCTTTTCGATTTTTGCGCAATTAAATAAATTTCAAAGTTTCGATTTTTGCGATTAAACGAAATTTCGATCGATTGCGATTAAACGAATTTTCGGTCGATTGCGATTTTGATCGTTTTCGATTGCACTTATTTCTGACCGCGACTGTATGTATGTATATTTATCATTTATCCACGTAGTCCGGGTCAGGGTTTGGCTCCAGATATTGGTATTCAAAAATTCCGGCCGGGTATTCGTTTTCAAAAATTCCAGGTCCGGGTCCGGTTATTTGATTTTGCAAGGTTCGGAACCGGTATTAATTTTGAAAGTTGCAACTCTAGCTGAAATTATGGTGTTAGATTTATGGTCTAAACGGAATTTGTTTTCGAATCTTTAACAACTTCAAAAATATGCCGTCGAGCGCTTATAATGAAATCACTTATGACAAAGCAATAAAATTCACTGTAGCGATATTTTACAATACCTTCTATTTTATCGTTCAGACAATTTGGCCAAGACAAAGCGAACATTTCGTTGTAATAGCATTTTCGCTGTAAGCGCACTCCACTGTATATACAAATACGAAATTGTTACAAAAGCTTTACGCGTTAGCTGTGACATCATAGATTGGTGTCGTGGTCTGCGTGTTAAATTTTATAAATTGCTTTTTTGAAGAACCGAATAACGTAGAACCAAATCCAAAAGTTGAACCTGAGTACAATCAATCAAAATGTTTGCTGCGCGCCCACAATATAGATCGGAAACAAGGAAATCGAGACCTTGCACGACATTTGGTATTGGGGAAGCCAAAATGCTGGCACACGCTTTTCGGAGACCAAATCACCACGAAAACAGCAAAAGTCATGTAAGCCTTTTGCAGCAAATCATGAATGTGGTAAATACCAACGCTGCCGCTTAAGTTAAAGCTAGATATAATTATGATTACCCGTATTATGATACAAGAGTGAGACATGCCTTATTGTACGGCCAATTCACTGGGTCCCCAAAGGAATGCAATGTACATCAGCGGGACGTCTTACATAATTTCTGCCGTCGTCGAAAAACGGACTGACACTGTTACAACGAAAAAGTGCGGACGTGCACGGGGGGGGTCTCGATCGCCAATGCGCCCAACCGCAGCAAACTTCCCCTACTGGGGCATGTATATGGCAGCCTATGGCCGCCGCAGCTACTAACGTCGACCATTGCATCAAACTGTTTACGCATTCATGTACGAGCACTCATAGCCGGGGCGGCAACCAACAGGGACGAGTGGAGAGCATTTGTGAACATGGAGGCACACTGCAAACACAGGATCAGATAATCAGGTAAATAAAGTTACATTGCCAGAAAGATTAGGTCCGGTCGACATTGCAAAGAAAGACCTTAACTTCAGCATATACTAATTTGCAAAACGGCGTAAACATTATGCTTGTGGTAATTTTAGGCAGACCTACAACTACAGTGGGCGCCACAAATGGATGTCGCATTTCGAGCGAACGAAAATGGAAGTGATATAACATGTTTCCGGCAGGAAGAGAACAGCAGCCATTTCTGGCTTGAACTGTATGTAACTAATGGCTTATATCTCTGTTACGGTCTAAGTTAACTAGCCTAACCCGCAGCACCCCATGTGTATGTGCCAGTGTGGACCTGCGTATGCTGTAACTCTGTGTGTCTATGGCTCTGGGCGTGTATATAATTCAGCGTGTTCCGTCTGGGCGTATATGTCATTCAGTGTGTTCTCTCTGTGCGTGCAAGGACCTCCTTATGTGCGTTTGTACATATATGTTTGATTACGCACATTATATCGGTATGCATGTGTTTATGTGTGTATATACAGTATTTCTGCTTGTACGTCTACAGGTGTGAGCACACTTGTGTGTCTGCGTGGTGCGTCCTTGTGTATTTCTATGTGTATGTTTCTGCCGGGGTATGCGTCTCTCTCCGTACGTTTTGGTTTTTCTGTGACTATACTGTCCGGGGCAAAGTAATTACTGATGCGGACTGCTGTATTTACATGTGGAGGCAAAAGAACGTTATGCATCCATGCGGCCATTTTTAAGCTCTCATTCTTGCATGTGAGTAGATCTGTCCGTGTTTTTCTGCGCACACTATATGCCTACATGATGTGTCCATTATATCTGAGCTTACGTTCATAAGCCTATTATCTATGTTTGCGTTTCTACGCGTGTGTATTGTGCATTTCAATGTGTACACGTGTTTATGTATGTGCCCACGTCTCTGTACGTGTCTGTTCGTATATCTCTCAGAATGTATGTCTGTTGCGTTGTATGTGTCTAAGTGTATGCATTTGCATGTGTAGATGTCTCCACGTGTCCATGTGGTATGTCGCATCGTTGTACGACCGTGTGTAAGTTTATTTAAGTTTATCTATACATCTGCGTTCATTTGTACGTAGGTATTTATAATGTCATGTGATGTCTTGTAAATATGCGTGTATATGTGTAAGTGTATGTATATAATGCAGCTAAATCTGTGTTTATGAATTTATGTCTGTGTTGCATGTACGTCTCTTATAAAGCGGTAACTTAAATTTTTCTTTGTGTGTCTATGTGTATGCATTATTTGCATGCGTATAAGTCTCTACATGTCCATTTTGTATGTCCCTTAGCTGTACGACCGAGTAATGTTTATGTATATTTCTATATACGTCTGCGTATCATATTATGTATGTTAGTATACAGTTATTAGTGCAATGTGATGTCTTCTAAATATGCGTGTATATGTGGAAATGTATGTATATATTGTATTTAAATCAGTGTGTAAGTCTCTATGTCTGTGTAGCTTGTACGACTCTTATATGGCGGTAATGAAAATTTTCGCAATCCAAATGTGGGACACAGGAAGCGCAGCCGAAAAACACAATCTATTCTCTTTTCTTCAGCAAAGTAAGCACCGGTGCATTAAATCTAAAGAGTGTAAAACTCTTCATAAGAGTCGACTGTCATCGAATCTTGACAATGCACATCAACAAATAGATGCAGCCCATACCGGAACTATTGATATATACAGTCCCTGCCAGAAATGAAGATCACTCAATGTTCTCTCGAGTACAGTAATTTTTGCAGCCATGTTTCCAGTACAGTTACAATCAGAATTAAATGCTCGAAAATCGATCGAAGCTTCGTTCGATTTTGATCGTTTTCGTTTAAACGAAAATCGATTAATTTAACGAATTTCGATTGCGACAAAATAAAAAAATAATTTAATAAGAATGTTAGTTCGCGTTTAATTTAACAATTTTGATTGTGTAAAAATAAAAAAATATTTTAATAAAAAATGTTAGTTTGCGTTTAATTTAACGAATTTCGTTTAAAGAAGATCGATCGATTGCGCTTTCGTTCGTTTTTATAAGCAATTAATTCTGATTGTAACTGTATGTTCAACGGTGGCTGGCAGTGCTTTAAATTTGTAAAAGAACAGTATTTCAGGGACATTTTACATAATGTTGCATTACCTAAATATGACAAATAAAATAATATGCATAGAACTAGAAGCAGCCACAACACAATATATATGTTATGTTAATAAACGTATATAATTATATTATATAATAGCATAATAAGTGCTTACTTTAATACAAGCAATAATAGGTAAAGAAAACAAAAATAAACGATTTTATAGAAGTGCTGGGAAGTTTCAATAATTATTATCAACTTGATTCATTTATTACATAATATCACAATCTAAATATAAATTTTACCTGTGATAGTGGTAGCAGAAAACACTTGAGTGTCATAACAATCGAAGCTAAAACGGTTGTTCAACTGATCAATTCTTGCGTGAAGGGTACGTCCATAACGCCGAAAACTTACCTAAAATATTATAAAGCACTGTCTCCGGCAATTATAGCTTTGCAATTAGAATTGCCTCCCAATTTTGAGTTGAACTGGGGACATTGACCACAATCTATATTTTCAGCCAATGTGTACACATTACCATGTTGCTAGAGCTCTAGGGAA
The DNA here is from genome assembly GCA_030248225.1 of Trileptium ribeirensis. Taxonomy (NCBI): domain Eukaryota; kingdom Metazoa; phylum Nematoda; class Enoplea; order Enoplida; family Thoracostomopsidae; genus Trileptium; species Trileptium ribeirensis. The sequence goes on from JASANE010000493.1 coordinate 178,853, forward strand.
ATTAATAAACTTCGGTATTACCAACTTCAATCCACCAGAGTACGCATACGAACACAATTCATATTTTAGAGAAATTAACAGTTTCACACTTATACATTTGGATGTCTGCTGTCCTTTCAAAATTGAGTAAAATTAGCCGCTATCAAAATAGATACATTGATGCGGATTTTCCTAAACCATGAAATAATCTTCAGTTAAATTAAGTATATAGTCTTTTTTCAGATACCTACTTACGTTATGCGTAATATTTTTTACGATTTTACTAAATTCAGCCATTTTTTGAGTGAAAACCCTCGACAACCATTTAAAGGTCATAGATAATGTAAGAAAAACAGCGCTATCGTTACATCATCAGATTTCATGATCGTTTATGTGTTATATAATGTAGCCTTATGTATTTGAGCTAATGGTAATAAATAATGAATATAGCATTGTTTTCTACACAGTCGTTTGTCGAAAGAAATAATATTTTCGTATTATTAAGAAATCAGTACTTTGTAGTAAAAAAGAGAGGTCTGAACTGCATTACGTTAACCACGTCGCTAAGATAATATTTATGTTAACAATTTTTCCTTACCACTAAGACAAAAACTGGTTCCGGGTTCACACACACTGAAACAACCAACTGCCATGAAACTGAAAAACCCAGAGTTTTTTGTTTTACCCTACCAACACTGCTGTTGTACGACACATATTCCACACAATGTTTATTAATCGTTTTAACTTTAAAAAACAAAATGGAAAAGCGCAGCCAGAGGAAGTATATGTTGTGTTAAAGCCAGTGTTGCGAGCAACTACTATACCGGAATTTGCATTATTTCTGTCATATATATTATTGAAAACAAGGCGGTACAATTTCTTATCAATAAGCCAATTTAGATACGCAATTACGCACTATATCATACATGGTCGAGATCCGAGGTTCTAAGGCCTATCAGGGGCCCTCTGGCTTGTCTAAACCAGGACTCCCCCTTTTTTCGGTTCCTCCCGGTCTGGCTCGGCCACCGGTCTGACTCCTTATGAGTTTCAAATCGGGACGCCTACCGACTGATGCCGTGTCCTTGAGGGTCAGTGGAGAAGTCATCCTCTTGATGGGGGTGTCCGACGTCTCTCAAGGGGCTAACCTCATACCCCCTAAGGGCTTGTATGGACTGGATGTATATAACAGATTGGTTAAAAGGGCACCAAAAACTACAAAACCTAATGGATAAAAGAGCGCCAAAAACTACAAAACCTAACAAATGTATGGCATACCGAAAAAGAATATTCTGTTTGCGCCGAATCACGGAGCAAAAACGACCCTTCGGGTTTATTTTCTAGAAGTTTTTCCGCTTGAAAACGGTCCATAACACCCCAGTAATACGGCGCAGCAAAGATTTTGTGCAGCTGTGGGACCAAGTAGTGTGTGTACTCCACCTATAATATCAATAAAGAGCTAAGCTACAATAATAAAACAAAAATAAATAAAGTACGTATCGCAATGTAAATTCCGATCCATCGGCGCACTAAAATAATGCCATCATTACTGAGTTCCAACTCAACCCGGAACGTATCCACTGATAATAAACGGAGTGACAAAAGAATTCGCCAATGCGGTGTTAGTAAGTTGCGATCTCGAGAAAAGGGAGGGCCAACGAGCTGTCGTAGTTAAGGATCGTAATATGAATAACGATTTAAATCCCAACCTTGCAGCGGTCACTGGAGTATTGTTTTCAAACAGTGATCTCTAAACCCACACGCATCGCGAGCCTATATATATAACTGGTTTTCGGCTCCAAATGACGCAAATAATCTGGCCCGTCCACAGCCCTCCGAAAAGTGGAGGGAACTTCGGGGGGGCCCAAGTTCATTCTCGGGGAAAAATTAAAAGCGGGGGATAAATTTTGCTTCAAAATACAAAATATTTCCATATTTTCATGGATTTTTACTACTGTAAATGCATTTTCAAGCTAAAAACGATATTTTAGCACTATAAATAGTGCTAATTATATAATGTTTAAAAAACATTTTTCAAACAAAAACATAAATTTTCAGACATAATAAATTTTTGGAATTAGTTGAACGTGGGGGTTTCGGCCGAGTGGGGGGGCGGACATGGGGGGATTTGGAAGTGGGGTCCCCTCACCCCCACTGTGGACAGGCCAGATAATAACAATTCAAAAAATTCACATTGAGTTTGCTCAGTCACCATGCACGTCACAAGTCAATAATATGCCAGTAAATACACAATAAGAACAACATTACGATACTGTTCGTCACATTTTGAAAGCACTTCATCGTCCCATGGCAAATAAATACGAAGTTTTCACGTAAACCTTAAATATCAAGGGCCATTTTTCATGATAGCTGTCCACACTGTGTGTATTGACAAAATGTAAAAGACAAAATAGCGTTGATTTCATCGTATTAAACAGTCTCGCAATGTTGTATGGCACTCAAGCCTCATACAAACACCTGAGTTTACAAATGTTAAACGCTTACTATTTCTTGGAGCAAAAATTTAGCAGAGTGAACCTCTTTTCACATTCCCTTGGCACTTTGTAAACGTCTATTTGCAGCTCGAAACCCCTGCTCTGATAAAAATGTGCTACAACGAAATTGCTAAGAAGCGAAGATTGTATCCCTCTCCATTTTTCGACCAAATACCTCTAACAAAAATTATAACTTAGTGGAGCGACTCCAAATACAGGCCACAGTGACAACGTGCTCGAGGCGTTAGTTTTTTGCTCAATCTAAGGAAAAATAAAATTATTTCTGATCAAAACACATATATAGAAAAGTTATCTAACCAACCTGGGTATGCACTGGATACGGAAGTGCCACAATGGCCTCACCTGCCCATCGACTTAAGGGAGAATCACGGTCATTAGTTCCGCCACTTGTATGCGCTGTTGACGGTTGCTCATCGATCGTATTACCTCCAGAACCGGTACCCGCACTGTCACTATTACAGCTATAGGGTGCTGCAGAAGAGTGATCATTCTAAAAGAAACAAAACAATTGTAAAAAAATATTTACAATGACCTCGACCATAGCATTACATTACCATAGCACGCTCGAACATCTGGTGTTAATGCAAAATAAATAACACCGACATCAACATTACTAGCTCAGTTCTTCATTTTACTGTATCTAATTATTATGTGTATTTGTAGAATACAGCTGCTTGGAAATTCTTTCAAAGCTAGATTATTTGACGACCGAATAGCACCTAAATTCGGAAACTATCTGACAGACCCAAGAGCTGCTTTAAGAAATAAAATGTGTATATACATTATGTTTATCATTACACTTAACAACGATAACGTTAACTAGAAAACCATTAACCCATCAACTACAGGCGTTTATGTCTCTAGGAATTACGTTTGATAGGCGGTAGTGACCCGGCAGAACTATAAATTTTAAAAGGTTCTCGAATACGTGGACCTTCTTTTACAGATTGTACGGTATCGAGAATTTACAGGCAGTGTATTTAAGCAACGCGAATGGTGCAACTTGCGCCGTCGAATATACCCTGATGCTGAAAGTCAGAAGAAGAGGCAGATTTCGTTGTTAGTGGATGACCGTAATGCGGGAAAACCTAAACGATGCAAAAAATTGTTGAACAATGTGAATATTTAACATGTAATGTCGAAATCTGGAGATTCGAAACACCTATGTTCTTTCTTTTCAACATTTATTTCGGGCGAGACGGTTCAACCGTAAATAATGACAATAAAATACACATAGATACTACGTTACTACATAGACAAGGCGAAGATTAATCCACATCGGGAGCGCGGGAACTCTTCGGGGATACTGGATGAGTGGACCATGTTCACTCTGGCGTCGAAGATGGGAATAGGACACGTGTGTACAAGACAAGAACACTGGTCAAAAACCGTATACAAATAAAACCTGCTGAAGGCCAGAAACATGCTAATAAAAACCATCAAGGGCGGAAAGGCCAACAACAATGATTCAGAGCCTCTATACAAAAAGGAGTCTGTCGATGAAGAGCTGATTGCGACCAATCGCCTGGATTACAGAAGGATGCCGGAGAAGCTAAAATCACCTACAAAGGTGTCTATACATGTGGTAACTTACCGTGGTGCTACTGGTCTCTCAATGTAATCTGGAAGTAGTAATTACTGTGCTAAATAACAAGGGCAAATAGGTGATACCATAAGAAGGCTAAGTTATCAGGCAACAGAAAATTGAGGTAGTCGAGCAATGGGAGCAGTCCACAGAGCCTGACTTTGACGATGAATGAATAAATGACAGCAAGAGGGGTTAATGTAATCTGGATGAAATATAGGTACTTTGCAGCACCCCAAATCTGTTTCAAGATTCTAACATCTTATCCTATTCCAGAAACCTAGTAATTGGGTCAATTTTAGTTGATGGCCTTGGGAGCTAGCCAAAATTCCATACCCAAAGAATTTCAATCTTAAATCTCTTAATTTACCGAATTCAAAAGTGAAGTGTTTTGCAGTCTCCAAATCTTTTACCACACCTTCTACACTTATCATTATATTCAATCTTCAAATTTTTAAAATGTTTCATAAAATTGCCATGCCCAGTAAGAAACTGCGATGCGATTCTTATTCTGTCTTTATTCAATTTCTATAGAAACATGGATTTTGTTTTATCAATTTCTTTGAAGAAACACCTAGTCTGCAAGCAGTTATTTCCATCGCGCCACTTTGACTAATGTTCCCTTTATGAACAGTCTTTTAAAAGAAAGTCTTAATTGCATTACTTATAGAAACACAAGGTTTGGGACCCACAAACGCAGTGTCCGATCCCTTCTTAGCCAGCCCATCAGCCACTTCATTCCTACACAATCCAGAATGTCCTTTAATCTGGGAGTAACCGGATTTCCGGTTCCGGCGAAAATCGTGTTCCGGCAAAGGGCAAAAACCATACCGGAACCGGAATTCCGGTTTAAAAATTTTGTCTGAAATTTTCCACATTTTTGCTTCATCTCTGATCCAAAAATATGTAATATATATTATACAATGATCAAGCTCCAATACAACCAAGCAAAAGAAAAGATTAACTAAGCTATTTGCCGTGTGAAACGTAAGTAGGACACATAATTTCAGTAGAAATTTTTCATAACAACCTGCAACAGTTTGTTAACAAATCAAAACCAAGTCGATGCTTGTAGCAACTATTTTACACATTCAGAAGTCTCCGGATTACGTTCGAATTAAACCAGTCCAACTGGGTAACAGAGTATGGCTTACATAGAAGTACTTAGCGTATGCTTGGCTAATATAAATTGCGCCAAGCGCCAGCCAGTGCGCTTGTAAACTTTATAAATCAGACGAAATTAAAGTGAAGTAACGTTATCCACAACGCAGCCAAAAACTGCTTTCTTGGCAATGAACTGGATTTATTGAAACTGTGCGAGCAGTATAACAGTTTGTCTCATTTATAGCATTATGATTAGAAAGTTATCATCATTATCTTCTAACTGACGGGCACTGTTTGTCCAACGCTAGCCTAAACAGTGTCTCTTACCACTGATCAGAAAATTATTTTTATCTATTAATTTTTCCTGAATCATATAAACCAATAATTTCAAGTTTCCTACAGAACAACATCTAACAAACGTATGTGCTGTAAAGGGAGGCGAATAGGGACAGAGCGAAAGCGTTTATTCTTCGCTCTATGCGTTGTAAGCACATTCAATTTGACGCAGTATACGCAAGGGTGTATAGTAGAAGGCATTTTTTGCTCTGGGTGTCCAATAAAACGACATATTGATCAATAAATAAACATTATTAGCTTCCTCAGTCTCTTTAAAGTTTCAGAACGGCAATAATGTCATGGCAATACATTAAGTTTAATGTAAAAGTTATTTGTAATGCATTTTAAGTCGACTATACGTTAATTTCTTCCTTCATATCTTTTAATAATTTCGAAGACCAGGTTCCGGTTCCGGATCCGGTTTAAATGGACGGTTCCGGTTGCTGGTTCCGGTTCCGGTTATTCCCTGCCTTTAATCTAACCTAGTTTCAAGCTATCCCTCTTACCAACTCTATTAAGATACTTTATGCATTCTAGCAAACACCATGATGTGATTCGAAAATTATTTAATGCCTTAAGTGCAACTTGATTATGGCTAAAAATAGCGATACTTCTGTTCCAAGTTTCTTTTCTTCTAAAACTTCTGCGCATGTGCATATAGCAGTAACCTCTGGCTGAAAAACAGTGGCATATCAACCAAGTAGAATAAATAGTGATACCTTATTTGAAATAAAGACACCCCCAACACAACTCCTTTCATTGCCCCTGTTGATCGCCGATCCAGGTGTGTAACATACCATTTCAGTACTTTAAACACAGTTAAAGCTAATGTGCTCATAAAACGAGAATTTGTTATTCCTTGTTGCTACAACACTATCTGAAGGCATGCTCAGAAGGGGACCATATTTGACAGCTTCTTCCGCTATCGTCGGTTGCCCACGTCCTTTAATTACATAAACACTCCAGAGACCGATACATTTGAGTCTGTGGTATTCCTTCAGCGCCAATTCTTTAGCCAATACATGGGTATGATATTTAACATAGCTTGAATTCCATCAAGCGGAATCGTTCTAAAAGCACCCGTAATCATACAACAAGCTAATCTTTGAACCGCAATAATCTCGCAACAAAACGAAAATTGGTTATTACTTGCTGCTGCAACACTATCTGAAGGCATGCTCAGGAGGGAACCATATTTGACAGCTTCTTCCGCTATCGTCGGTTGCCCACGTCCTTTAATTACATAAACACTCCAGAGACCGATACATTTGAGTCTGTGGTATTCCTTCAGCGCCAATTCTTTAGCCAATACATGGGTATGATATTTAACATAGCTTGAATTCCATCAAGCGGAATCGTTCTAAAAGGACCCGTAAACATGCAACAACCTAATCTTTGAACCTATTTACGAAAGCCTGTATATGACACCAGATGTAATCTGAGCCACCCGCACACCACGCCATACATCAGTGACGGCATAATCAGACTTATACAACAAATTTGTTATAGCTGGTTTCAACCCCCAGTTACAGCCTGCACATCATTTAAGTGAGAACAGAAGCATAATGGCTTTACTACACTTTTCCATCAAATTTGGCTTCCAGGTTAATTTGCTAATATTAGACCCAAATATTTAACTTCATTCGAAAGCGGCACAGCTGTATCACCAGCCATCAACCGCCTATACCCATTTATACTCATTTTCCTTGTGAAGATGACGCTATTATTTTTTGCTGCATTCACAGCTAGTCCTCTACTCTCACACCAATGAAATATCCTATTTAAGGCATTCTGGTGTCTATAACAAACAGCTTGTAGAGATGTTGAAGAACCCATTACTGCCAAATCATCAAAGTACCCCACACATACATACAACCCTGTTACTGTAGATGATTTGCAAGAGTTTATCAACCACCAAGCTCCACAGGAGTAGAGATAGCACGCCTCCTTGCGGAAAAGCTCTGGAAGCTTTTACAGTACATCTAGACACCCCCAATTATTCAGCTGTTTCGTTAAAAATAATTCTGATAACCAATACATGACAGACATTGCAATTGGTCATTTCTCTACACTGTCAATGATAAAAGAAACACACCCTAGTACAGTCGAAGGAACTAGATATGTAAAGAAACACTGCAACTGAATATTTGCCAAGTTTCATTCGGCGTTCAATCCAAGATGCCGTAAACTGAAAAGCCGAAATGGTACTTCTGCCTGGTCTGTAGGCATGCTGATTTATATGTAGGGGAACTCCTCTAAAATTTCATCTCTTATATATATAACTGTTTAGAATCTTTTCCAATGATTTCAACAAAAACGACGAAAGGCTTATCGGACGATACGACTTAGAGTCAGTATAGTCGTCTTTGCCTGGTTTCGGAATAAAAATCATTTTGCTTTATCTCCAAGGCTGAGGCATATGGCCTAGTCGGAGACCATCTATAAATAGTTGCCAAACTGACGATACTGACCTCGCTCGACGTCAATTTAAGGTATGCTGTAATGACAAGCGATCGTTAGAGCTTGTGCAATTCGTGATCCGGAAATGGAATTAAATCACTGGTGAGACGTAACGGAAACTTAATTTCCTCATCCGTTCTACACGCGATAAAGATTGCCTGTATCATCACGGATAGACACACAAACAACCAGGCGCCTACCGATTCAAAAGTGGTTAAGAGGAAGCTGGAATACAATTGAACTGAAGATTATGAATTTTGTCCGACTAACTAATAAAAAGCCTATCTTCTACACTGCGGGGCTCCTGAGATTATGAATATGGTGTTTGATAGCGAATGTTACAGGCTGAAATATAGGTACACCTATTGCCGATCGTGCCAACGAGCATCCACCGGAAGCGGCGGACTTTATGAAGAACCTCAAACCTCGGGAGACGGCGGTAAGGCACCCATGCAGATGCGTCATTTATCTAAAATTCTAAAACTGCTCTGATTCTAGCATAATTTAGCAATGACTACACTTAAGATTGTTCAGCTAAATGCCCAGCATTCAAAACCGAGCTCGCAGAGTCAGCTAAAAATTAGATAGATGTAGGGAGTCGGCAAAAGATTTAATTCACGATCCGTATTGCATCATGAGGGGCCCGGCAGGCTTACCTAGAACTACAGCTATTGTGTTGCACGCTATAGATGATACTGAGCAAGCTACACAAGCTGTTTTTGTATCAAACAATTTAACGGCAATTATCATATATAAATCATCTATGCAGTGAGGATTACACAGAGGTGAAAATAGAATGGCGTAACGGGGGCGCACGTTTTAATTATTCTTTACGTCCGCCTAAAGTCCACATGTCACAGAAAACTATAACACTAATGAATTATGCACAAACTAAGCTTAAAATGACCTCGCTGACCACTTTTTGTTTTTGTAGAAATTTTCGTCACCGAACATTTCGTTGTAGATCGAAAAAACTAGTCTCTGTTCACGAACATCAAATTTGTTAGAGAACTTAATTTTGTCCGATTTGAATTAACAAAGGTTTTGTCCGTGATCATTAATTGATAAATATATATTAGGACCGTTTTCTTTATGGCGTCACAGTTACACTAAATGTATTCGAAAACACTAAATGTGTTTTATTTCATAGCTAAGGGATACTACTGAACTGTCATAGCCCAATTGCAAATCTCAAGTTTGAGCTAGCAATGAACTAAATCGATCATTCTATTTGTTGCGTAACAATGGATGTCGATAACACATAAGGTTTTGACAAATAGCACAGTTTAGCGGGATAACCCTAAGTTTAGCCGCGCATTAGATAAGTTGTAAAAATGTTGGTGTGGTCGTAGGATGTGATAAAACCTTGAGGCTAAGCTATATGCCATTATAGTAGAGGATATAAAATAATTTTCATACCAAACCATCAGGGAGTAACCGGAATTCCGGTTCCGGCGAAAATCGTGTTCCTGTTGCGGTTCAGGCAAAGCATAAAAACCATAACGGAACCGGAATTCCGGTTTAAAATATTTTGTAAGAAACTTTTCACATTTTTGCTGCATGTGTGGTCCAAACATTATGTAATATATATATAATGACCAATTTCCAATACAACCAAGCAAAAGAAAAGACTAACTCAGCAATTTACAGTGTGAAACGTAAGTAGGACACATGATTTCAGCAGGAATTTTTATGTTAACCTGCAGAAGTTTGTTAACAAAGCAAAACCAGGTCGATTCTTGTAGCAGCTATTTTACACATTCAGAAGTCTGCGCGGTATGTTAGATTTAAACCGGTCCAACTCGGTAACAGAGTATAGATTATGTAGAAGTACTTAGCTGTAAGCTTAGCTAACATAAATTGCGTCAAGCACAAGCCAGTGCGCTTGCAAACTTTGTAAATCAGTTTATATTGAAGAAGCTAACGTTATCTGTAATACAGCCGAAACTGTGTCCTTGGCAATGAACTGTATTCGTTGAAACTGTGCGAGCAGTATAACAGTTGGTCTCATTTATAGCACTGTGGTTAGAAAGTTATCATCATTATCATCTAAACGCTAGCCAAAACAGTGTCTCTGACTACTGATCAGAAAATTATAGTATATATACCGTGTATTTTTTCTTAGAACCATAAAATAATAATTTCAAGTCTCCTACAGAACAACATGTACCATACGTATGCGTAGTACATGGATGCGATTGGAGACAGAGCGAAAGTGTTTATTCTGCGCCCCATGAGTTGTAAACATATTCAATTTGACGCCGTATACGCAAGAGTGTATAGTAGAAGACATTTTTGCTCTGGGTGTCTGAAAACCGAAATATTGATCAATAAATAACAATTATTAGCTTCCTCAGTCTCTTTAAAGTTTCAGAAAGGCAATAACGCCATCGCAATACATTAAGTTTAACGTAAACGTTATTTTAATACATTTTACATCCACTATACCTTCATTTCTTCCTTCATCTGTTTTACTATATAAGAGTTTCCAAGACCAGGTTCCGGTTCCGGTAAATTTCGATTCCGGTTATTCCCTGACATATATATTACATATTGATATAATGCATTATATATGTTTACTATATAATTTATTTAGATATATTTGTCGTTTTATATACATGTATGCGTCAGTATTACTGTATTCTACTGTTGAGCTTGGCAAAAAATACCATATTTCGCTAAAATTGCACCTTACGTTAGTCGGAGATAAAAATTTCTCGAGATAAAAATCAAAAATTTAAAGGGTCAAACTTTCGGGGTGGGTGAAAAAGTGACCAATAAGAGCAAGAGGTCGGACATAGGGGTTCAGCCACGCCCCCTATGGCGGAACTCCGAAGATTATAATATCAGCTCCGCATACTACGACAATGTGGATCGAAGGAATAACGTTCGAACGCAAATACGTGGTAGCTGTTTTTTGCTGATGTGCCTGGAGCTTTTCCTTGTACTAAGATAAGTATATTCAAGCAGGGTTCTGTTGGTTTCAGTTTCCGGGCTATTTAAAGAACTTTCTTAGGAACCTGCTCGATTGACTGTTCTGGCAAAGCTATAGAAGACAAAATGACAGGCTTCAGAGGTGTTAGATAGGATTCCCACTAAGAGATGTATTATCACCCGTGCTGTATAGTTACTTCTGTGCGCCATAAATAGTGGTCAAAGATATTATCACACATGTTGTGAAGTTTAGTTATAGATGACACAATCATGTTCTTTAGAAATTAAATTTGAACCCCACCTATGTTCGTGGATCACTAAACTGCCAAAATTTATAGACCACTGTTTCAGACTCCCAGATTGTTGGACCAATATTTCAGCGCACCCGCTTTTTATGAAGGGTCGAGCATTTTTCAAAAAATTTTGGAAAATTTTTTCAATCTTGTTAAACCCTCAGAAACCCAGGGGTCTAAAATAGTGGTCCAGGATCATGTATAATCTGAAACAGAGCTCAAAACGAACCGGATCTGTTTGCTCGATACGTCACAGACCCATTCAAGCCATTTACGTAGATCTAGGTATATAAAAATTAATTGCCACATCACCAATCGATTATTTGTTGGACAATCAAAAGATTTAATTGCGATATTCTCTAATCGATTATTGCAATTATTTACATTCAGCAGGTAACTACGACAAAATTTAAAACAGCGTAAGAATGAACATTAAAAGAACTACAAAGCGTAGAACATTGGTTTGATTTTGGAACAGTGCCGGTCGTTCTTATTTATAGGTAACAGTGAAACAAAACATATACAATATGAGCTTTAATATCGGCACTTCTCTGCATAAATATGTGATTCGAAATATTTCTAGATACTGCAGTTTTATATTTACCTAAAAAATAAAGACATACCACACGTCAAATACACATCAGAAACCCCTGACGAGATGATTTCACTAAAGTACTCTCGTATTTAGAAGCTTAGCCGTGGGCGGGGTAGAAGGCTGGAGTAGGACTAGATTGCTGTAAGACACTCATGTCTATAACTAGAATGCAGCGTCAAGTATAAAATAGTAGAGAATATGTTTTTCTATTTGATATACACAGTTAAGTCTCCACTTGTGTCTACAGCATATTTACATGTGTATCGCAGATCATATCGCACGTATATAGTATATATATAAAGAACAGCAAAACAAAAATTATTGCAGAACCTTTAAAAATTCAAGCATAGGTCAGAACATGCTGTAGCTTTGTCCTGTATATACTTTATATATCTATTTCACTACTCTTAGTTTTGTGCCGAAGCACATAGTCCATTCAATTGAAATTAACTGGAGCCCAATCAGACAATTCAATAATTAGGAATTCAGAGCCAGTAAATTAATTGGGCTTGTTATTTGCAATTAATTTTTTATAAATCTTTTACACCACATACCTACAGATATACATTGAAAGAATAACAAAATATGACAATTTATGTTTTTAAAATTAAAATCTAACAATTTATGAAGCTAAAATTTAGCATACAGCCTGACGCAGTTTTAAATGAGTGAAACCAACCTATCTAGCAGGGAAGTAACCAAATTCTGTCGTCGTTCGCGTATAGGATGATAAGACCCGGGTCCAGTGCCGGTTCCGTATGAAATTCCAATTTTCAGTTCCGGATAATTTCGGTCTCGGTTACTTTCTGATATATACATAATAAAATTAAATGCAATTCAAACTAACCACTACCAATGAATGAACAGGATGGAGCAATGTCCTATTTGTTGTTGAACTCCATCGGCCCACTGCTGATCCGTCGGGATTACGGCGCACGCGGGAAACTACCGAAGACAACTGCATGCGAAAGTCGCTGTCAAACGCAGCAATCTGAGCGCTGTTAAGATTGCTACGTTCCGGTGAAATAACAGGGCCATCTTCCTATATTACAATATATATAAATACTGAACTTCCTCACCACCCTTTGAAGTCATGGTAACACGTACGTAGTGTCCAACAAACGATGGTAAAACAGAAAGAGCGTAGCTTTACCCATGGTTATAATTGATGCGTAATCACCTGGTACCGGTTTTCTGTTTCATCGGTGTTAAAGAAGAATCGCAGTCGAAATCTGCGTCACAAAATCTACAATAGCTTATAAAAGCGCAGAAAAGAACGCATAACTAAATAAGTGACGAAAGCCTAAATTCTACCGGTAAATCGGGTTCTCCGACGATCCACCTTAAAAATGTATGGTACAATAATGCTGGATTCTATGTGGCCATACCATCGTATTTCACGTTCCGACAAATAAATAGACTGGTCAGCATGCCCCGAAAGCAACAGTAGCGAAACCAGTAAAAGAGATTATAGTACGGAAAACTCAATCGTCGAATTCCTTTAATCTCCTGAAAGGGTATAATATAGTCGAGCTGGGCTTTAGGTTACAAAACCATCGTTGTCAGCATAATTTACTCTTTTGAAGGCACAGACACACAATAACACGCCGAAAATAAAAAAACAGATATTTACGTCGAATGGTTGACGAACCATAATCCGGCTCACAGCGGCCTAGACAGTAGTTCTATATAAAAGTGATATTTTAGAAAAATTGTAGATATCAATAATCTCAATCCAGATAACGGAAAAATAAGTACCCACATCGCAAGATTTGGCAAAGAATCCTCTAAATTAGTTTTGGCCATTTTGGCAAAAAATGAGGTATAAGCCCCTAGCGTTCAAATAAAAGACTTGTCGATGTCACTTTGCTATCGAAAAAATGACGAAATTAAACCACCCGAAGATGAGTAATAACTCGATAAATGAAAAAATTCCGTAAATTTTTGTCCTGTTGCATTAACTCCGCCATCTTCGCTAGCATAGTTTAAAGAACATACTAGAAAAACATTAAAGACAAAAAAGACAACCAGTTTCAACACATTCCCAGGCACGTAAACCCATTATTTTCTTCCAATAAATAAGAAACACGGAAATTCCGAACTTCAAAAATCGGAACTTTAAAAAACTAGTTATACTTACGCAATAGGAGAAACAAAGTGGTTGCAGTCATATGAGCGTAGCGTAGTGACTATTGCAAGGCTTTAAGTTCCGTTCTTTAAAGTCCAAGAACAATACTCCCACAATGCATTAACGGCAACAATGAACAGCCATTTTAATCAAATATCAATGGCTCAGGAAAATTTACTTCTTCCTCCAATGCTCAAACTATACAAACTGTCTAGAAATGTATAAACCCCTAATTTTAAAAAATCTATAACTTTCAGAGTGATTTTTAAACTCTAGCGCTTGCGTTGTTTGCGCTACCGTGCCAATCATTTTACATTTTACATGAGTTCATATTGCTTGCCATATTAAATCATTAAAACTAAAATACCACAAATATTTTATCGTCCTCAGCAATATCGGGAACACATTGAGCGATAGCAATCCATTGCTTAGATAAAGCAAAAATGCCAGACTGAAGATTTTTAGCTTCCAGCATCGTTCAGTCAGGTAAACGAACGATGTGCCAGAATATAGGTTTAGAACAGTGAAATAAACTTGTTGAAAACATGTTAAACAAGCAAATACCCCATAGTTCACTTACAAAAAGCAATACGGTTAATTAGTCAAAATTTTCGCAATCTCGTTGCAACAATACCACAACTTCAAAATGACTCTTCTGACAAATTTGCAAACGGCAAAACTGACCTTCTTGATTAGAGCAAATAACCTTAGGCAAGCGTCAGTGTTTCGAGTTTTCGTGACAAAAAAGATGATGATATGGCTTACCTTTACACAATAGGGAAAACCGAGTTTCCTCTATGCTGCACGTCTGTTTCAAGTCAACCCTGAGATATGTCCAGCTGGAGAAGCTATACATTCAGATAATCATATCTTATGAGTAACAAGCGGACATATTGAGATAGAACTGCTAAATATGCTAAGGTATATCACACAAAGAATTTTTTGTGTTGTCAGCAGCCCTCCCACGTCCTACCTGTCAAAGAGTTCCTTAGCAGCCATTTTAACTATATACTTTAAATTTGGTGCACCTGGAGCTAATACACTTGATACATCGCCAGTCAAATCCTTTCACGTTTTGATACATTTGTGTTCGTCATCACTGACGATAGACTGTATGAGAATGCTCGACACTAACAAATAAACCTTCAGTCCTTTAGTCTAGTTTATTTAGTCCTATGCAGATAATTGTATCATGGCAATTGTCACCAATTTCAAAAACACCTGATTTACTGTGACAATCACAGAACGACTTAATAGTCGCTATGCAAGAAAAAACTAATTTGGAGCTGACCGCTGTTCCTGGCTGAGCACATCCAAGTATAGCGCGTGAACTTCAGCTGAAAGGCTGATTAGGTTATCTAGAAATACATGTTCAGACCTGAACAACAAAAAAATGCAACATAAAAACCTACTCCAGTACAATTGTATAGTTTTAACATGGGCTGTTACATAGGTTTTCAAGATATTACTGATTGAACGAACGGAAGTAACTGCTTGCGTTTAGCAAATGCGCGAAATTAGAAAAGTCCACATGGAGGTTTGGGTGTTGTGGTCGAAAATAAACTTTTGTATGTTAAAATCATAACTTGTTAACGCGTTGTGCGGTCAGTGATGGGTAAAAATTTTCTTTCCTGATTAAGTTGTCCCTTAAGTTAAAATTAACTTAATCGGATGACGTATAGGGCGCTTTTAACAGAAAAACTTCCAAATTTTATCGAAATATATCTACCCAAACATCAGTTACAAGTGACAGAGAGATACAAAAAAAATCAAAGATAAATCCCTAACGCACCCTCAGTTGAAACTCTGCCAGCTTTTGTTTGTGCCTGTGTATACTTCTGTCTCTGTGTAACGTGTTCGGCTATGATGTGTACAGCTAATGTAAATTCGTCTAAATCTAAGTATGACACAATGGTAGCAGCATCAGCAGCAGCATAATAATACGAATTCGAAAATTCATATTTTTCACTTGATCAAACACCATGAATTATTATTTCCACTGATTACACGAACGACTTAACTTATACACGTATACAAAAACTACTCACCCCTGAATCACTGCTATCCGAACGCCGGTTAAAGCACGGAAACAATAAATTACTGCGTGCAGTACCGCGACCACGACTTAGTCCACCACTCATTTATTACTTCCTGCAAAATTGAAAGATGACGTAGACTTTTAACAGTAGACAGTTTACGTACGTAATGTGTGTGAATAGAATTACTACGAATTATATAACTGTTAGTCTTTGAATTATATGAATAATTAAAATTAAACTCAAGTCAAGAAGTAGGGACTAATCCCCAAATGGCGGTAAATGAGTATTCACGGAAATATGTTGTTATTTTCGTTTTTAATATACAGCGTTACCAGGGAATAACCGGAACCGGAACCAGCAACCGGAACCGTTTATTTAAACCGGATCCGGAACCTGGTCTTCGAAATTTATATATAGTAAAACAGATGATAGAAGAAATGATGGTATAGTGGATTTAAAATGCATTAAATAACTTTTACATTAAACTTAATGTATTGCGATGGTATTATTGCCTTTCTGAAACTTTAAAGAGACTGAGGAAGCTAATATTGTTTATTGATCGATCAAATATGTTGGTTTTTGGACATTCAGAGCAAAAAATGTCTTCCACTATACACCATTGCGTATACTCCGTCAAATCGAATGTGCTTACAAAGCTTGGAGCGTAGAATATACACTTTCGCTCTGTCTCCAGTCGCCTACCTTTACTACACATACGTTTGTTGCATGTTCTTCTGTAGGAAACTTAAAATTATTGGTTTATATGATTCTAAGAGAAAATAATAGACAGAAGGTAATTTTATGATCAGTGGGCAGAGACACTGTTTAGGCTAGCGTTGGACAAACAGTGCCCGTCAGTTAGATCATAATGATGGTAACTTTCTAATCAGAATGTTATAACTGAGACACACTGTGATGCTGCTCGCACAGTTTCAATAAATACAGTTCATTGCCAAGAAAGCAGTTTCTAGCTGCGTTGCAGATAACGTTAGTTTACTTCAATTTAGACTGATTTACCAAGTTTACAAGAGCACTGGCGGGTGCTTGACGCAATTTGTTAGCCAAGCATACCCTAAATACTTCTGCGTAAGCCATACTCTGTTACCGAGTTGGACCGGTTTAATTCAAACGTATCCCACAGGTTTCGGGATGTGTAAAATAGCTGCTACAGGCATTGACCTGGCTTTAATTTAACAAACTCCTGCAGGTTATTATGAAGAATTCCTGCTCAAATTATGTGCCCTACTTACGTTTCACACGGCAAATTAGTTAGTTAATCTTTTCTTTTGTTTGGTTGTATTGGAGCTTGATGATTGTATAATATATATTACATATGTTTGGATTACAGGATGAAGCAAAAAACGTGGAAAATTTCAAACAAAATTTTTAAACCGGAATTCCGGTTCCGGTATGGTTTTTGCCCCTTGCCGGAACCACAAGCGGAACACGATTTTCGCCGGAACCGGAATTCCGGTTACTCCCTGAGCCTTACATACCAGCAAGCAATTGCAAATTGAAAATGAACTCAGTAAGTTATTAAATATCGCTACATAACACTACATGCAGGACCAATAAACAAAAGCCATTTTCTAGCACAATATGCGTTGCGTGTACATTATACTGCAAACTATAATCAATGTATATTCTTCGCGCAGATTATTACAAAGCTAATTATTAAATTAACGTTGTAGTGCTACCATGTTTCAGGATCTCTGAAGAAATCCCATCTAGTCGAGCGGCTTGTCCCAGTCACTGCGCCGCCTTTTTAAATTGTTGTGTCGTCCGCGATCGTGCGAGTATTCTTCGGCGTCGCACCAGCCAATCTTCTTGGAGGTACTGTGTTAAGTAATTGTTGGAAGTGTTTTCTCCACATTTTTGTCTGCTCTTCAGGGCAGGTTATCACTAACCCTGCGGCATCCTTAATCATATTACAGGTGTGTTTGATCGTCCACGATCACGCTTTAATAGTTGGTAAAATGTTTGGCTTAGTCACCCACGCTTCTGTGCCGTTCTAGATCGTCAGCGAATGAACTTATTAACTTCTAATAAAACTCTTTATCCTACTTCAGAGAGGCATCGAATGGCTTTTTAGTTTTTGGAATTCGAAAGTCTCAGTTCCCCCCGGCTGGCTGACAAATGGACCTTTCTTCTCTCATTTTCTGCCTTCCTGATAAACTAAGATCTGGTGAGGAAGTGGCGCCCGGCTGGCTCGCCACCTCCTCCATCTATGGCGGAGTTATAATTGTGCGATTGCCGTGAACCTGCACCGTCGAATTTGTGCATCCAGAGATTGTTCCTGCGCCATGTGGATTCGTTGCAGGATTTGTTCTTTCTTATTTCCAACGAATTCTTCTTTTTGTCTCTTTATATTCGTCGTTAGTGATCACTTTTGTGTTGTGTTCTTTCTTTGATATATCCGAAGGCTATTCCATTGCTGACCCATGTTTCGCCTTCTTGGAATATATATCTCTTTTGTTATCTTTCCTAACATTCTCAGGGCGTCTATTCTTTGATTTGGCGCCTTTCGTGATGTCGTGTATTCCATGTGTTTGTTCAAAATGTCGGCATAATCGAGCGGAATTGCCATCACTTCTGGCAAATTCTGTACTTGTCCGACTTTGTTCGTCAACGTTTTTGTCATCCATTCTTGAACGTTCTTTATATTCGTATTGCCAAACCACTTGTTGGTATTCTTTTCTCGTTATCTTTTGTGTTCGACATTTCGCTCGGATCTTTGTTTCTTGGTCTAGTAATACCATCACCATCTGTAATACAACGTTCCATCGTCGGTATAGTCATCCTGACGTAAGATTTCGATCCATTTGTGTTGCACTTCGTTTACAGCTTTTTCCATAGTCGTTTCTGGTATGATCTCTATTTGTGGAGTATTGATTTGTGTTTAAAAATAACACAATTGACTCCACAGTTGATGTCCCTGTAACGGCTATTCTTCACTGAGGATTTCTTTCCATCGAAATACTTCTTCGCTCCGATGTTTGTCACGAATGTCGTGCGCTACTTGTGAAAATTGTGTTCCAACTGCTAATTCTCGGTGCTCGATTCTTTCAGCATGTGGTTCTATTTCCACTTGTCCGCTTCGACTGTTCCGTTTGTGGTTGAGATTCTTTGGTCTTTCCTTGTATTTCGCTCAGTTGGGTTTGAAATCCCAATATTTCTTCTCGCGCCATTGTCACTTCTTCGCTTGTCTTTTGTAGTTACCCTGGAACGTTGTTCTTTGCTTGTTCCTGGGCTTTGAGTTGTCGTGACAGATTGAGTAATTCCTGAACGTTCTTTAATTCATTCGTCGTTGTTTGTAACGTTTCTTCTTTTTCTTTGGTGGTTCGATTTTGTTTGACCGTTTGAAATTGTCTTTGGTTCCATAATCTGGTCCATTCCCAAATTCGTATACTCTTTCTCTTAATGTTGTTGTTGTAATTCCTGTATTCATTCCAACGACTGTTCCGTGATTTGATGGAACCGCGAAGGTCATTGTTCCGGATCTAACGTTGGGACAAGTCTTTGTAATTGTACTATTTCTCGGCCTTTATCCGTCAGTTCTCTTTTCCGTACTTCCCACTGTTCTTTTAACATTCTCACTTCTTTTGTGTGAGCTTCTTGTACTGTCTTCCGGCTCTCGTATTCTTTTCTTCCCACACCTTTTGTTTTGCCTCGATGGTTTCGTTTACCGTTTCCATCAACTTTTTGGATCAACGCATTTCTGTAAACACTTGATCATTTAGTATTTGAGATTCTATTTCGTATTTTGCGAATTTCTTATCTGGTTCGATCAATGCTTCCACTACTTTTTCAGCGATTGTTATTATGTCGGAACAAGGCAGTGATTGTAATGATTAGGTACTTCCCCGAATATATGGTTGTACTTGTTGCTGTTGTTCCAATGTTCCTGTCGTTGGCATTTTCCCGATTCTTTCTACTCCCGATGTCGGGGTTGATGTCGAAAATCCACGCGTACTGTACGTTAAACATTCGCTTGAAGACCATTGTCTTGGTGTACCAATTGGTGGTGCCATCAATGTCTCGAACGTTGTTGTTATCGCTTCCTTTAGCGTTTTCCGTTCGGCTATTGTCGGTGCCGTTGCCGCCGATCTTTTAGTATCACTTTCGTGTCCTCGTTGTTCTTGTGGTAACTTCGATTGCTCTGCTATCGCTTGGTGCAGCTTCTATTTTTCGTTCACCTTCCGCTTGTGACGGGTTTCTCCCATATTGCTACCGCCGTCTTTTCTTCAGCACTGGTTCTCGATATTCGTATCGCTTCGATTACGGATAACAGCATTTCGTTTCTTGCTCTGATCTTCTACTCCTACTCAATGAGTCTCGTGATCTTGGTTGGCTCGATTGGTGTCTTCGTTTCGAAGACTTCTCTTCTCGGCGCTCAGACGGTTTTGTGTTTTATGTCTACTTTCTGTAAACTAGCATCGCGAAGATCTCGGTCGAACTTGTTCCGTTTCTTGTCGTTCTTTCGGTGATTTTGATCTTCTTTTGATTCTTTGTTCTTTCTTCAATTCGTGTTCTTTGGTTTCTAACATTCGTTGAGCCGTATATAGTCCCATTATTGGTTTCCCAGTTTCTTCTTCGTTACTTCTTTGTAACCATTTTGCCAACGGTTCATCATCTTCTTCGTTGTAGTCAAGTTTTAGTTCTAGGGGCTCTATTTCTTCCAGCGATTGTGGATCGACTTCCATCGGTTCTTCACTTGCTATTGGTTTGGGTGTTGTTTCGCTGTGTTTTCTCCAGATTGTGCTTCCCGATGAACTGGCTCCGGCTGGCTGCCAAGCCCACCGAGTCGCACCTCCCATTCTGCACTTTCTTTCGATATCGTTTCCTGTTCCATCGCGGCTTTCTGCATTTATGCTTGATGATGAACTGACCCCGGCTGACTGGCAAGCTCACCAGTTCTCACCTCCTGCATATCCCCGCTTTTTAGAACTACTGTTGTCAGTTGCTGACTTGGGTCTTCTTTTGGTCGTTGTTGTTCCTTCGCGCTTGTTGCAGCTAACGTTTGCCAAAAAACTTTTTCTTTTGCTTCTGGCTGGAGCTCTTCATTTGCTTTCTGTTGTGATTCTTTATGCGCGTGCGTTTGTTGTTACGCTTTAATTCGCGACGCTATTGGTTCTTGCGTTTTCTCTCTTCCTGTTTCTCTTCGTATTGCCTCGATTTCTTTATCGATTTTGTTGGTTTTGGAGAATCCGCCACGTTTCATTCCGATGGCACCGATTCGTGCTGCGATTATCTCTCGTTGTTTCATGAGGTCGTTCAACTTTTCTTGGTTCGTTTTGATCCACGATATCTTGCTGAGATGTAATCGTCTTCTCTATAGTTTACATCTTCTAAGATGAACTGTTCTCATTCTTCTTCTATTCTAGTTGAATCGTCGTGAAAGCTTCAATATTTCGTTGTTCTTCCTTTAATGCTTGCGGCCTTACTTGAATTCGTACCGTTGGCGTTCGATGCCATGTGTACTTTTCACGATCTTTTCGATCAGGCTCCACGCTTCTTTGGTTTCAATTCTGTTAATTGCCGTTTTGTTCAATCAATATGCCATTGCAAGTAACACTGAAATAGCAACGTTGCGTCGCGACTGTGTTGCACCACCTGCGTAATCGTCCACGTGCTTTCTTTCTATTGTCCTCCTTGATATCTGGATCGGGTTGCGGCGAATAGCTTTTTGCTGTCGTATATCTTTCGTAGTATTACATCGTGATGCCTCTTCTTTTAAGGACGTATTTTTCTACTAGTTGTTGTGTTATCATGTTTCTTTGTGCGCCCAATAGTTTTTGTAACTCATTAATATCCATTGTCGCTTGTACCGCTGGATATGACTGTTTAATTCTTTATAAAATACGTCAGGTATTCGTCCTTCATTCGTGAGATATCAATGATTCCCTGTTCGCCATCACTTGTTTGCATTAACACGTATCGGACGTATTTCGTGTCGCACTACTCGTGTCGTCCCAGAATTTTTTATTGATCTACGAAAGGCAATTTGGATGGATACCGTGTTTGTCGCAGAATTCCCCGATTCGTTCCATCGTCACCGCTTTGCGCTTGTACGTGGAGATTTTTGCCACCTGGCTAGTGCAAAGTGGGGAATCCCGATATTTTCAGCTGCCCCCCGGCTCAAGGGCCCCTGTTGAGAATATTAACGTCTAAACGCGACAAAATCCGGCAAAAAATTGGCCGTCCGACAATATCCGGCAAAAAATTGGCCGTCCGACAATATCCGGCACCCCCGGCAGCTATAATTTCCTAAGTTTGTACTAGCCAGGCTACTACCGTTGCAATCAAGATGATGTTCGTACGCGCCAAGTGGATGATTTCGGCGAATTGTCGCGCGCTTTCTTCGGTCTCGATTACGATTACCACATGTCCGGTTTGATATTGAATCCAAACACCGTTTGATAGTCGATCCATCGTCGCCACCATCGTGTAACGATGTTCTTATGTCGTTGAGGCTTGGTGTAAAGCTCATTTGGCTCGGATTGGAATTGAGCGGATATCGCCGTTGAACGACCATTCTATTGTGATTATTTGTATTCTTTTTGAGTCACCGTTTGTTCGACCGTTCTTTCTACTCGTCGATTCGTTCGTCGTTGCACCGATTGATGATCGTTAAATGTTCGGTCGTTCTTCTCTTTGTTACCACTTGTTTGACCGTTATTTTCGGTCGTTGGATTGAATACCGTTTGGTCGGTCCAATGTCGTCGTTGTTCTTGATCTGTCGTATTGTTCGACCCGTTTCGTTTCGCTTGACCCGTGTTACTCGACCCGTTTCGTGGTATCTGACCCGTCGCTGCTTTCTCTTCGCTCCCTCCACTACGGTTAATATTTCTACTACGTACTTGCACCGATTATAATTTGCTATAATTAATAAAGATACAATATAGTTATTGCGATCAAGTATTTCTTTGATATCATGTAAGAATTAAACTATTATAAAATTATTTACACAATTTTTCTTTTATCTGTCTCTATCTCCATAGGTATGATCACGTGCTATTCCTTTTATGGTCTTGGGTCGTATAGATTTTTGTGCAGGGAGAGCAGTACCATAAAGCTTCCTGAGGATCATCTTCTAAGCCTGCGCAGGCTTGGTGGAACCATAGAAAACACCTATCGCATTGCACCCATTTCATTACTAATCCTGTTTCAGTATCTTATTTCCATGACCCTTCGCATTTTCCGCAATAGCAATTTTCAGGAGCTAATTGTTGGCGTGATTCTTTTTGAATACGCCTTAGTTTGAGTTCGTACCCTGTGTAATCTTCTGGATCACTGCAGAAATGTTTGAATTACGTACAATTGTACCATTTTAGGCGTTGGGTTGCGCTACCGACTTTTACCAATAAAATGTTCGGAAATTTGACTTCGACAACCCGAAAAAATTATCGAATTCCGGATGGTGTACGCCACTGTAAGGGCCCATCGAGGATTTATTCGGGTTCTTCATTAAAACAAGGTCAGGGCTGTTGAATGTTCTTTTCCTTGCCCAATTGGTCGAAATATTGTTTTTGGGCTAAGAATAATCTTTTTCAGACTTGGTCCCATGCAGCTGTTAATTTATCGATTATTGTAGCGCGTTTTCCTCGTCCGTAGTTGCTGTTAGATATCAGGGGATTGGGTTTTTTCCGAATAGATCGGGATCGCGGCCGTGTAATAAGAATGCGGTTTGGCCCGTCGAAGCGTGGACCGCTGTTTTTTATGCGAAACATCGCGGTTCCAGGAATTCATCCCATTTGCCAGGGGGCAACTCTGTTGTTGGTTTCAGCATCGCTTTAGCGTTTGGTTCCATCTTTCAACTAGTCCATTCGCTTGATGATGTTATGGTGCCGAATATACATTCTTTGTTCCGATTAGTGCCAATTCTTTCGTGAAATTGTCAGCGGTAAAGCAGGGACTTTGGTTGGTTAGTACTACTCGGGGGACACGATGTCGGCACACGATTCTTTCTATGAACAATTTGGTGATCTTGTTAGCTGTTAGATCTGGTACTGCAAACGCTTCGGTCCATTTTGTGAAGTAATCCATGAAGCAGATGTGTACTTGTTGCCAGATTGGGTCGGTGGTGAGGGACCAATGATGTCGACGCCTAGCATATGAAACGGTGCTAGTGCTCTGATCGGTTGTAATGGGTTCCTTCGTTTCGGTCCTTGTCGAAATCAGTCGCAGGGAATACATTCTTCGATGTATTGTCGTAAGTCGCGGGTATACTCGGCCAAAAGAACTTCCTCATCATCTTCGACCACACTTTTTCAAATCCTAAATGTCCTCCATATTTTGATGTGTGGTAAATTTCGAATAGTGGTCGTCGAAAATCGGGAGGTACCACCATCTGGAATTCTTATGGTCAGTTTGTTGCGGTCGGTCCTTTCTTCGTAATCGGTACAGGATATCGCCAAAGATGAGGAATTGCTGTTCATGCGCTACGATTCATTTCTTTTCAAAATCCGGGGTCGTATCCAAAAATTCACAATTTTCGATGTAGTATATATATTTAAATGAATGGATGCATGGATCTTCGTTTTGCGCACGTGCTAATTCTTCTGGTGTCCACGGTGGTTCCAACCGAAGCTAGTGTGAATACATCTCGGCCTCAGTTATTTCGGGTTCGTCAGGCTGATCTAATTTTTCCTCCGGCTCGATTCTTTCTTCCCGTCGTTCGTTTGGTTCTGTTCTTTAGTCCGCTTCTGTTAATGGTTCCACTCTAACTCTTTTTCTTGGCTGTTTCCGTCGTTGTGTTAGCGGTTGCACGGTTTGCTCTTCCTCATTGAAGAGTTCGAGTTGCTGCCTTCTTCTTCTGAGGACTCCCCTGCAGTTTCCTATGGTTGATCGTCATCATCACTATCGTCACTAAGTGTTATTACGTTATGGTCTTTTCTTTCTTTTATAGTTCTTTGTTTGACCCTTCTTTTGACTTTGTGAATCTTGTCGACCCTTCTCGTGAACGGTACTAGTGCCCTATATTTTGCAAAGCGGCATGATCCTTGCTCGGTTCTAATCACTCGAGTCCCAGATTAGTGAGCAACAAACACGTATAAGGAATGTTTATTATAGAATGATAAAATCTTAAGGCACTGATATCACACAGAAAATCGCTTGCAACACTATCATTTACTATTCGTATTGAAAAGCTCCGGCACTATTCTCTCGTATATATTGTATTGTTGATCACGTTAGCCTGCATCGGTCACTCTTACACAGTTCGATTTTTAATGCTAGCACAATCTGACCTTCGTTTTGCAATCTGACTTTCACTATTGGACCGCCTGACCTTCCATACTTGCACAGTCTGACTCTCGAACTTGCACTGTCTGACTCTCAACTTGCACAGTCTGACCTTCGGCTTTTACACAATACGCGGCCACTCGTTTCAGCTTTTACTTGCTTATCCTGATTTCTATTAATTTTCGCTTTGTTATGTTACTACTTTCTAGACTTGGTCCTAAGTTCTTAACCTTATGTTATAACAACTAATGTTTAAGAGGTAAGGTTGAGCGATAGTGATTTTATATTAGTTTATCTATTACAGCCCTTGTGGGTTAACAACATTCCCCCGGCTGGCTGACGTGCCGTGCGTATATTTGATTACCTCAACCTAAGCATTACATTTACTCTAATTATGTTAATTATTACTCTAATTACTTGATCCAGTTATGTTAAACAAGCCGACCCCGGCTGGCTGCCGAACTACGTTATTAAAACTATATGGTAGCGGTCGACTACTGTGCAGTTGAAGTTTCTTACTCCACACAAGCCTCGGCTGGCTGCTCATATGGGGAGACCCGTAGCCTCCGGCTGGCTGGATAAGGGTAGTAAGTAGGATCGAATAGCGACTCGAGGGGTGATTTCTCTCCCCTTACTCGCCCGATCTTCTCAATAGTACTACTTGCTCCGCCGACCCGGCTGACTGGCTACCAGACTTCACAAGTAGCACTACTAATTTATCGAGACCCACCTGCATTCTCGCCCTGGACTTGCTCACTCGACCCAGCGGCCGAAATTTTTAGCGTATTACTAACCTAGATTAAATGTTCTATCGCTCCTGTTAGCTTACAGCCACTTCGTTTCCTAAGTTTTTCTTGGGAATATTAATATCAAAATAATTATTAGTTCTAACTAAACACTTACGTATATGTGCAGTTTCGATACTAACTTCAGTGTTCCTCCAAAACCGATCCGAATCCAAAACTAGAGAACCACACAGAGATCAACTTCCAATTATAAATTTACTGCCGGATAATAAAAATAACAATCGCCATCATAATACGTGGTGCTGACGCCTAGCTACTAGCTAGGTAACCCATTTTTAAAACAAATAATATAAAACACATCCAATATGATCAACTCAGGATTCCACTACTTCCGTGAAGACAAAATCAAACCTGAAACTAAACTAACAGTTAGGCATAGGATAGCTAATAAGAGAATTAAGAGGACTTTATGCAAATTAGGTTATAAGAATTTAGGATTTTAATAAAATTTAAAAATTTTGAAAAATAAAAGTTTTAGGAACCCACATAATAAAGAATTTAATGATTTAAAAACAAAATTTATGGGAATAAAATCTTGGGACCCCTGGTAGACTACTAGACCCCCACAGTAGCCTGGGAAACCCCCAAAAACACTTGGTATTGTTATATTTTTATTTATTGACGAGGGTAGGGGTGGACGGTATATTTTTATTATGACGGCTACCGGATATTAAAATGTGAAGTGATTCGTCACTCGAAGATGTGGTGTTCGCACGCGTGGTTAGTAGTACGCCGGTGGGAATCGCGTGCGTTCTCTTGGTGCGCATTTAACTTTATCATTCTGTGCTTTAGTTTATATGGCGTTGCGGCGTGCCTACTTCGATTAGCTCGCGATATAGTTCCAATATGGAATCAAGACAGCAAAGTTAGATTGTTTGTTCAAAATTTACTTAGACTTCAGTTCGTTTCACTTCGGTTTTAGTTGAGCGAGCCTTGTTTTTGATATAGTTTCTCAGACTCAGATTTGAGCCCACCATTATTCTAGATAATTATTTGCTACTTGCAGTTAGGTTAAGTATTAGTTTCCCTTGTGTGGTTTGTACGAAGCCTTCCGGACGGCTAGACCGGTACGTTTATTTAAGTAGCTTAACCATTGTCTTAGGTTTACACTATTAATTTCCTTACAGCCAACAGTATCCGCACGTCTAACCGATGGATCCTAATAACTATTAAGTTCCCTTGTGGGTTCGTACGAAGCCTTCCGGACGGCTAGACCCGTACGTTTATTTAATTACCTTATTCTAGGGTCTTATTTACGCTAATTCTTTATTTTAACGTCCCCACTTCAGGACGGATAGCTAGGCCCGATGTATGACTAATAAGCTGTTATGATTAGGTTACGCTCGTGGTCACTCGGATTTTATTTAAGAAATTACTACGAATAAGATAAGTAAATAATGGAATAAGTTCCTAATTGTGAAATGGTTTTGTTGCTCAACGTCAATATTTGTAACCAGAAGCTAGGTTCCATACGTCTGTCGGAGCTTAATCTTTTCTGACGGCGTGTAGATTCGTGCTTACGCGGCGCTCCGACCCCCAGACGCTACTATAACACACTAATGACAATATTTAATCACAGTCCTGGCCACCAAATATCCTGATTCTCTAGTATCTGGGGTGCACGAGTTCGTGGTCTGGCGTACCAGAGAAGCGGTGACAGTTTTCTTAACTTTGTGTGTATTTAGAATTCAACCCAACGGCAATACAGCTCGTCACGACAATATAGTTTTATTTCGCTCTTCTTAGTTAACGTCACGACAGTCACAACGGCTATAAATGTTTATTAGTTAATGCGACGAGGTGCCTATCCTCTACAGTGCCCTGAACGATTAGACCAGTGAGCTTTACTTGTTAAAACTCGCAACCATCTATTGCTTCGTTAACTCTAACGCTTGACTTGTAAATTACCCTTATCGAATTTTAAACTCCGAGGCAGGTTATGGCACTCCGCGAGGATTATAGTTAGCACACCAGGCACAACAATCATATTTGAAATACAAAGGCAAAGAGTACTATATAACAAGTCCAAATCCTTGCGTTACTCCACTCTTAAACTATACGCTAGTCACTACAGATCCTTCAGTATTGTGTGTGGTATTTGTGTAGTCAGGTCTCGTCATAAATAGATAAATGCACCCGGCAGTCGAAGCAACGATACTACAGCAATAAAAATATGACGATGACCCGACAAGAATCTCACATAAGACGCAGTCGGGCTCCAAATAGAATAATGAGTGTAATACATTCAACACGTTATATCCTCATACCATACCCGAGAAAACTCACAGATTTTTCGTCACATCGAGAAATAAGACGATATAAATCGCTACGCTATTCCTCGCCTATTATATGGTTCTAAAGAAATAAATGCGGAAATCGTGAAACCAAGACATCCAAAATCATATGACCGAAACTCGTAGTACAGTAGTAAGCGCGTTTTGTAAAAAAAAATTATAATCCCAAAATGTCCAAAATTTTACATCACACTCTTCCCGAAAACAGAAACTAACATAAACACGTTAAGTAACACGTCAACACACCTACGAAATATCCTGATACCGTCCCTTCCACTAGTTAGGTCACCAACCAACTATATACCAAAATCCGAAAAACATAAGCTACACATTATTCTCGCCAGTAAACACTAAACATGACAAGATGACTTTATATACGTAACGAAAGGAAAACCATAGTCACACGTTGACGAGAACTAGCTAGCTAACCTCTTTCCAATTAATCACCACATGATAATAATAATAATAATTATTATCCTAATGCCAATTCACTATATCACATCAAGTAACCATTTGTAAATATCGAATACGCCCAGCTGACGAAAACAAACGGTACACCGTACCGTATTAATTAGAGTTATACGCGGTACACGGAAAATAATAACATATATATTATATATTTACTATATAATTTAGGGGAGTTTTAATGGAAAATTTAAAATGAGAAATGGGGTAGGAAGGTGGGGGTGTGGTTTGATAAAAGTAGAGAGATATGGAATGTGAAATTTTAATATGATGAAGGGCGTAGGTAGGGGAGTTGAAATTGGGAATTTGAGGAGTGGGGATTATGATTTGAGAAAATAGGAGGCGTTTGAAATATGTGAGAAAATGGGGAAAATTGGGATTTTAAGAAAAGTGAAATTTGTGAGGAATAGAAAGAGGGGAAAGGGGTGGATTATATATATCAAGGGGTATGGTAGAGGGGAGAGAATATTAAAATTTGAGGGATATGGGTTGATATTTAGGGGGATAGGGGATATTTAAAAAATATGAGAAATAGGAGAAAAAGGATATTTTTGGAAAGGGTAAATTTATAGGAAATAAGAGAAAGGTAAAGGAGGGGGTTTAATATGCGGTTGGGTGTAGTTATTGGAAAAAGATATGGAAGTTTTAGTGAGTGGTATTGGTTTAGTGTTGGGTGAGAAGGAGGGGTTTGAATTTTAGTTGAAAAAGTGGGAAAGGGAGGAAAAATGGAATTTGGTGTAATTTTAGTTTTAATGAGAGAGGGTGGGTGAATATGGGATATATTGTAGAAAATGGGGAATTCGGAAAGAAAAAGTGTATTTTATATAATTTTATTTAAGATATATAATTTAGGTTTTGGGGAATTTATGGGTATGGGTGAATTTTGATAATTATATAAGTTTTATTATATTCTATATATTTATAAGTAAATACATACATACCTAGTCGGTAAGTTTAGATAACAAATTATATATATACTTTTACACTAATACTGCGCTCACATGCCATGCCAAGGACGAGAGGGAACACCAAGGCGGAAGTGGAGGCTGGCCGCGGTGTTTTAGTAGAAGTTTGAAAATTTTTAGAGTTTGAAAAAGGCGCCAGCCCCGACAAAGTCCGATTAATGGTTTAATTTCATGCAATCCGATACCAGACACTTACTCTCCAGTGCTTTTGTACAAACTTGGAACCGTAAAGAGGACTTAAACGATCGACCGATATATGAAACGTAAATTCATTAAACACCTTATCAGAATTCAAATAAATTGGACTCATTAGCTGGTAAGCATTAGAAATCATTGAACAAAAATCGTAGTTAGGGTCATACGAACAACAAATGGATCCTATTTATGTCGTAAAGTGAAACGAATATTAGGTATGGCTGCACCGAGTCGTTAAACATAATCAACAACTCGTTAATTCCGGCGACCTGACGTAGAGACGCCACCTGATTGTTCGGAAGCTGAGCTAAGACTGACTGAGCTAAACAAAAACGAAGCTAACATATGTTAGCTAATAAAGTAAACTAATGCTAATTAGCATTAAAAGAAACGAAAAGAACAGAACAAAAGGAAGCAAGGAAGAAATGAAAACCCAGGGGAGGGAGAGAATAGAGGATTTGGTGACCAACCCGGGGGTTTTAGTAATTTTTGGAGTTTTGGAAGAATTAGGACCGAAAACCCTGGTAAATCGCAACAGGTATGTTTTCATCCGTCATACCAATTTTACCAATGAATAGCTAAGTAATTTAAATATATATGACGATATAATCACAATGTATTATAAATATAACACTTTTTGATTTTCATAAGAAAACAGGCCCAAGTAACCATGACTGGCGGAAATTACACGCATTAATCCGCGTGAAAGTGGCAGGCAAAGGTATGAGCAACAGAAGAGACAAAAAAATGTAGTAGCTTTGGTGTGTCCCACACCCTTACAAATTTAGGCCACAACTGTGACCTTGACTGAACTAGCCAATAGGACCGCGGCTACAACATGAAACTTCCCAGACAGCGGCGAAACTGTAACGTGAGCGTGTCGATTGTCTATCGATTTCCAGAATAGAGATATGTAAGCATTCTTTTTTCAGCCTATGCACACAATTCTCACATTGCTGATGAAAAACTTCAGATGGGTTTTGTACAATTTTTTTGGCAAAACGAATGGAAGCCGGAACATTTTAGCCGGGACGCTTTCGGTTCGTGGAAGGCAAAATTTTGGCCAGGTTCATCGAAGAATATCAGTGCGACCAACTTTGCAGAAGTAAATTTGCGGTCGAGGCATGTCATTTGAACAGATTTTGGTTGAATTATATACAGTGATCCCAGAGGAATATTTTAGAACAAAAGTGGGACAGTTTACTCATAGCATAATAAAATACTCCGTACCCAAGCGATGCCTTCTCAATGAAGCGAGCTAAACGCTCATATAATTGTTTACCGTCAACAATAAAACGTATATAAAATATTTATTTTAAAAAACTCAGAGTAGAAAACATGTATACATTACTACATAAAATGTTAATTTGAATCGTCGAGAGATAATGAGTAAAAATATTTAAGATTGCCAATGATGCGCAACTTCAAAAAATGATTTACGCCAAAATGAATGGGTCTGAACGACGACGAGACGAAAACAGACGAGAAATGGCCCCATAATGATCTCAATTTAACGTAAGGCACAGGTTTTTCATCCGAAAGGGGTACCAAACAGGGACAAGCTAAAGGTAAATCCGATATAATTGAGCCTAAATAAATAGAATGCCCATCAACGTAATCTTGTTTAGAATGTTTGAGCAAAATGTGAGATGTTTTCCTGACACAGCGTGATCAAAGCCGCTCGACAAAAGGATTGTGCTGGATGATTATACTTCGATTTGCTGTATGGCAATGGTCTCGGAACTGGCGATAAAAATCGGTGCGCGTTAGAAAATACAGTTTGACATTAAAGACAGAACTGACATTATATACATAATATATATTAGACATGTAAACAAAACATCATATTTACCATAATAATTTAGCAAAATCAATGAAGCACTCGTTTGTACATAATGGCACAATAAAGGTTACAATTTTTAATTGTAAGCAAAATTACTTCTACATCAAACGTAAAAAACAATTCGTGTTTTATTATATCACATTAACTATATACATTTATTGGGAAACCTCAAATGAATGCATAAGATCCTGCATGAATCTCTAACAGTACAATATAATGTACGAATACGAATTTTCTTTACAATTAAGCATGTCTACCAACTTAAACATTTTTCTTCCAAAATATAATAAATTTTCATATATATAATGTATATACGGTGTGCTGCACAATAGACGCAAACGTAAAACTTTGCCATTTTCTTCTATTACTCGATATGTAATTGAAATTGCAAATTATTCAATGATTAAATTGCTTGACACCTATCGCTCTATACTACTTCTAAAATTCGAAATTCCCAACTGTAGAGGCAAAACGGATCCGAAATCTTTAGTGTCATGCAGGTGTTTCTCTGCTATACTAAAAATCTGGCTGAGCTTTATGTATTACATTTTACACGTGTAAACGGAAATTGTTGGTACATACTACCCTCCCATATCAATTTCGTCAATATGCTCTGAGCGAAATTTACACGTATAAATGAGACTGTT